>JAFBJT010111151.1:0-30952 GCA_016785325.1 Chascanopsetta lugubris
CAGAAGAAGTACCATTAAATACAATATCACTTAATATGTTATATTTACTTTTGATCTATGCAATTATAAAAAAAATACCTGCACCTTAACTTTTCAATTAAACTAAAATGTGCACATGCTCGGTATCATAGGGAGTGATTACCTGACTTATTTGTTGTGGTTTATCAAAACCTGGGGATAACACCCATAGTGCAGTTGACTGGTCAGAACAAAGCCCAAGGGCCATTTGTAAATGAACTAGGAAGAAGAGGCTTAGCATTAAACCTTCATTTCATGTTTTAGTGACTGAATGAGAAATTGGCAAAAATAACTAAATGAATTAACGGACAAATGTGGAGCCATGAAAAACAATGAACTGCAGAGGTTGCTCCTTACTCTTTACACATGCACCTAATGTCTAATTAGTA
Source organism: Chascanopsetta lugubris (assembly GCA_016785325.1). NCBI lineage: Eukaryota > Metazoa > Chordata > Actinopteri > Pleuronectiformes > Bothidae > Chascanopsetta > Chascanopsetta lugubris. Next base: position 408 of record JAFBJT010111151.1, read on the forward strand.
ACTTAATGTAATGTCTTTGCACGTATAATTCCATGCATCTAATAAACACAAAGCAAGTAGATAATCAGGTGAAGGCAACCCTGTGCCTCATCTACAACAGTTGAAGTTAATTATAGGATATTTTCCCCTTGGTTTAAACATATAATTATTTGTTTATAAATCTAGACCTTTGTCTCACGGAATATCTCTGCAGACAATAACCCAGGAATGACCACAAGTGAATGAACAAGCGTGGCATTAGTGATGGGCAAATGATACCGAGGCTTGTATCAAAACACCAATGTCACGTGACCGATGACGTCCGAAGCCTTGAACGTCAGCGCTGCCTCACTTTGCGCTTCGTTGGTTCAAAATGGTTTGGAAGTGTTTTATTGTTTCGGAGCATTTCATTGTGTTCCATTGGTTGAGATTGTTTCAATGAGTTTCATTGGTTCAGGGCGTTTCCTTGGTTCGACAGCTTTGAGTGGTTTGGCACTAAACAAGCTTCAAGAAGCATCACTACCATTCAGCAATGTTGGGTTGTGAGGAGAGAGAGATTTGTAGAGATGTGGTGAATTCAATGAGACAAGTTTTCATATTAAGTTAGAATTGATTCAATACATATATTCTTCCATTCATATTTACTCTTTGGTTCAATCTGGACTGTTTTTTAGAGTGGGGATGCAGTGTGTAAGTGTTCTCTCACAACTCACAAGAGTAGAATTAATTCAGATGTGTAATGTTGATGAAATCATTAATAAGAATGAATGAACAAATACGTCCGCTGATTAGAATGACCACAGTCTTTTCTGAACCTCTATTTCTCACATGGGATTGAAACAGTGACAGTGCTTCGGCCGTGCTCTTGAGAGGGTGATATGATTTTTTGTTGACCACCAGATATCACTGTTCTAAGAATGAAGCCTTACAGCTTCGGATTTTTTCGGCACAATTAGAAGGGAAGCCTCAAAGCTTCATGAGGCGCATGAGGTCATCTGCCCGTCACTACATGGCAGGCAAGCTCATGGCAATTAAGTCTATTCCTGAAACTTTCCACACCAAATGAAAAAGTGCTAATTCAAGTAATATGAGTTGAGGCAGATGCCTTTGAAAACTGTTAATTGGTGCAGTGACGCTAAACTTTGCTACAAAGAAAGAAACCTGTTGGCGGCTGCCATGGAGATCGTAGTAAAAAACAAAGCTATTATATCACTACACTGTAAAGTGTTATGCATTGAAAGTGGTGTAATGAAAGGGTATTTGGAAAATGTAAACGTAAAACTATTTTAAAGTGTTCTTAACTGAGGAACATCTCTTTTCAACTGACAAGTGAGCTGCCCACTCACACAAGCAGAAGTCCTCTTCTTGAAACACTCTTAGACAATTCATTAACCCAGCAGGGCTCATTAGGAATTAAGGACATTTTACTTAACAGTGAAGCCCTTAAATCATTATCTAATGAGCAATAAAACACATTTTCACCCTAAATCGCACTGCAAACAACCTCTTTCCTCTGCAGGAGGACCAATAAACCTCCCTGCTTCCAAGGCCAAAGCTTAATGTACCTGAACATAATCGTGCTTGCGAAGCTCTTTGACTTTTGGCCAAATTCTGATTCACATAAAGCTCTGCGCTGTTTTTTGTTTTTCACCCAGCAATATATTCTAGAAGCCATTGAGCGCAAAACCAGGTCCTTCGTGACGCTCATAAAAGTCACAGAGTGAGACGCGCTGATGATAACAAACGTCTTCTCCGTGCAGATGATTATTCCCGTGTCCTCTGTCTCGCTGCAGTCACCCAAGCCCGCTGGTCGGATATCGGTGGGATTTGTCGACCGCCGGCATCCAAAGATGTCGCTCCTGCATGACCTTTTTGGTTTTCACGTCACACAAAGCTGAGTCAGTTATTCTAATAACATTAACACTGGTTTAGAAAGTCATATTGCTCATACTCCCCTCTGGCTCGTGTGGGGGTTGGCCTCGGTGCCCCAAGAGCTATTTCACCCTTCCCTCTCGAGCATGCAGGAGAACCTATGGTAGACTTCAGTTGTCATTAAACCTCATAAGATATTTAGTACATCCACTCTGGGCTATTGTAAAAACATGGCGGACCTGCTCCTGATGTAAATATACATAAACAGGCTCATTTTATGGTCATGTAAAAAGCAAGTCATACATTGAGATGATTTGTTAAAATGTCAACCTAATTGTTTTGTAATCCTATTTCTATAGATAGACGTGACGCACGTTGACCCAAAATCGTACTCACTGCGCTTCTAACACCTTTAACAAAATGATAAACATTTGTTTTCTTATCCTTATTGTCTTAACTCTGCTACTGCTCACGAATGAATGTCTCCATATTGATGGATCCTGCATCATATTCTGGTGTTTTCAACAAGTGACAGCTTCCGCTCGTTTCAATCAAGGAAGATATTTTGGATTTTCAAATAGGCTTGTTTAGAGCTAATAATGGATTCTTCAGACAAGAATACTGTGTGTTATCCTAAAGGAGGCCAAGGAACAAATGGCCCCTAAAAATAGGCACAATACGTCCCCTTTAAGTTTACTGCTATTTCACTGATTCAAGTCGGGCCAACATAACACAGGTCGCACAATGTAAATTGGTAACAGTTTGCAGACTGATGATCAATATGCTGCGTTGCTTGTCTGTGCAGGAGGTTGTAAACACAGGGGAGCAGGTTGCTGGGAATTAGCTTATCGAATGTCACAGAGGTTGATCTGAAGGACAGATAACATTCAGCGAGGCCTGAGGTCGGTGCAGCTGTGGGGAGGGAAGGTGTATGTGCCCTGTCAATCTGGCCGGCTCGGTCTCTGTGCGTCCGTCAGGTGAGTGACAGCTCTGACACCCACCAGACACAAAAGTCCCTTCTTTGCCACCTGCTAACCTGAGAGGACGAAGGAGCGGTGCCAGAAACCAAGGCACCACAGCTCAGCTGCTGAGAGCCGATGTACTGAGGTAAAATACGCCTGCCATCTTTTAAAGAAATGATCATTTCCATGGGCAAGTGAAAAAGGGCTTTTCATTGAGATGTACTAAGAGAAATCATGGATGAAATGCATTCATAATTAAACTCTAATCAAATTTACCAATATAGACAAACTCATTACATCAAGAATGTCACGGACCATTCATCCCCCTCTGAAAATTGAATAACACTGAATTTAACCTTAATAAATGTTTTCCTCTAATCAGTGGATAAAAGGAAGAAACGACCACAATTCTTGTCATTTTCTGGCTTTAACCTCAAAGGACAAAAAGTCTCACAGGGCTTCACAGGATGGGTAACATCCTCTATCCTTAGATCCTGAGCAAGAGTAAGGAAAAACCCTTTTAACGAGGGGGAAAAAAGAGGTAGAAACCTCAGGGAGAGTCGCAAGTGAGGGAACGACTCCCAGGATGAACAGACGTGTAATGGATGTTACATAGAACGTGCAACAATAATACATATAAATGTAAATGTATACGTTCATCTTGATATCTGGGTCCATCACGATTCTACTGTCACAGTTGATTTATGTGAATTAAGTGTCACCACCAGAAATTTGAGTTTGAGTCTGCCCCTTCTCCAAAGACAAGACTTTAAAGGTGCAATGTTTAAGATTTCGGTCATTTTTGTCACAAAAACGTACAAAACAATTACATGCTGACATTTTGATTAATTCATAATTTTACCTAAATGTTTTTCTCTCCATTACCCTCAAATACATAGGGAGCGGGTCATCCCTACATGGGCCGCCATGTTTTTACAGTAGCCCAGAGTGTACAGAGTGACGTATACTAAACATCCTTTGAGTTTCAATGACAACTGAACTCCATCATAGGTTCTCCTGCATGCCCAGAGGGGTGAGGGTGAGGTGCTGGATACAACATGCAACTTCACCTCTAGATGTCACCAAATCTTACACCTGCACCTTTAACCCAGGCTGCTTTGATTGGCCAGGTGGACCAGTTTCTTATGACTGGCTTCTAGCTGGTGTTGGAAGTGGCCCGCCCACTAACGTATGAGAATCTGACCACCACTGTGACATCACCTCATATTGGACTTATGAGGTGCCTCAGTGTTTCTTTACTATCAGAGTAACGCCCCCCCCCCCCCCCCCCCCCCCCCCCCCCCCCCCCCCCCCCCCCCCCCCCCCCCCCCCCACAACCAAAAAAACACCAATACAGAACAATAAGATCTGTACCTAGAAGTGCTTGGTACTACACACAACACCTATACAAGTCACTGAAAGGACAGGGAAACCTATTCCCAGACTAATTTAATAACCTCACGAAATGCATTTGATTTCTGTCATCTACATCTGAAAGGGCAGGTTGTCATCTGAATGACCTTTCGGTTCTAAAGAGCGATCCAAATGTCAAAAGTTCCCTATTAATTATCAAACGTATGAAAATGTGTGAGAGGAACATCTCAATGACATGTTAATACAGATCTATTATTGAGAATGCAAGAGCACCATTGCCTGGGTTAATATTACATTTTGGCGTCATGCGTCTATATCCACTGATCCAAATGAAATTCTACATATTCGTCAAAAAGCAAATGAGGTACATTTTGAAATACTATCTATAGTATGTATGAGGTGTCTTCCTGTATATCAAATTTCATCCAATATTTGACTTTATGTTCTGAAGGCTGACTAGACACTTATTACTACTCTGGAGTGTGTCAAGGGTTTAAAACTTCATTCTTACACATGGATAAAAAAGTGAGCCTGTTGTGATATGAAAACTGCTGCAACAATAACTTCCTTTCACAGTTCATTATATTATCCCAAATATCCGAAAAAAAGTGGTGGCCATAATTAGAAATACTAGAGTGGCAAAATCTATTCTGACACTAACAGTGCTATGAATATGAAAATATTTCTGAAATCAAAATTCAGGATGAAGCAATTGGTCACATCATCATCATGTTTTATGGTGATGTAATGTGCAAGATCAAGCGTATAATAATTCATTGAAATAACTTTGTGGATTACAAAATAATAATTGAATTGTTCTGTTCATTACCTTAAAATTAGCCCTTTGTATTTACTCCTCAGGAGCAGGTCTCCTTTGTGTAGGTTGACATTCTGCTGTGCCATGTTTTTACAGTGGTATAGAATGGACCTTTTGAGATTATTAAGAACTGTAGCTTAACAACTAGATGCCACTCAATCATACACACTTTACCTATAAAGTGTAGCAGATGTATTTCAAGTGACATTGATGTGGTAGCTGCATTACAAAAACATGATAGTTGGAGATAAACTAGAGAGCGATTCAATTTATTTGTCCTGTGTTCTATAGTTATATCTATGTGCATGTCTTTATAAAACCTCTGGAATAATAAGTTAAATACATGTTCTAAAATGCAGAGATCATTCTTTAATTCTGCACTAATCAGTCACTAATGAATTATGCCTTCTTGTGATGTTTGCAAGGGCAGGGCTGTAATCACACAGTTTCATTCAACCCTATAATTGGTGTATTTTCAGCCTGAGAGAAGACTTGGCTGCTTCTCTGTTATCCACACACACCCGCGTTCTGAGAAGATTATATCTCGCTTTTTAATCACAGACCGGAGTGATATGTTACGTCGTTAGTCATAAGCGGTGGGTGATGAAACTACACATGCATTAGCACTCATTTGCTGCGTGTGGTAGACAGGACAAACAGTCTTGGAGTCAGCGTAAAATGACATCATGAAAGGAAAAGATAATGACGGTGATAACAAATTTAGATGCAGCTGACACAACAAAACACATTACCAATACAAAAATTACAATTAGCTGGACTGCAAAATCTACATGTTGTCCTGGAAATGTTCCATCGATTTGAAAAAAAAGAAAAGAAAGAAAAGATGTGGGAAATTTTACATTTGTTCAGCTGAGTGATTCAAAACCACCTCTCCAGCACATGATTTCATCATCCCCCTGAAACTGTCTGTAGAAACCTGCCCCTACCCTGCCCTGATTGGCCAGCTGGCCCCCAGCCTCTTGTGATTGGTCAATTGCTACCAGCCCATTTATTTAGCATACTGATCATTGACATGTCTTACTCTCACCACCACTGTGATGGGCTCTAACGAGAATGAATGTGTATTCTGAAATGAGCATCCCCTCTGTTGTGGAAAGTGATGATTTTAACTATATATTGTTAAATACATTATACCGATGGGAAAGGTGAAAGACAATCGACAATGTGATATTCACGAAGTTTGTTTTTCTGAAGTTTAGATAATTCTCTCATATCCTCAAAAGAATGAAGATAACATGTTCTTAAAAAAATGAAAAGTTCTCAGAGTGTAAGAGTCTCCTATCAAATATATGTTCAATCCAAAATGAATCGGGAAAGCTAAAACATGTGACTGCAATATGAAATACAAAATACGATGTAGTTGTCTGATGATGTATTTCATTGGGGAGGGGGAAAAGGAATAGGAGAAAAATAAACCCGTCAAAGATGAGACCTTGACAACAGTGAATTTGTGTTTTAGCCATTGGGAGGCTGCAGGGTGCTGTCCATGGTGCTGAATCTGACAAGACAAGAGAGCTGGATGTGGTTGGCTTACTTAATAAAAGAACCAGAGCTGTCCATGGTGCTGATTGTGATCCTGTGCAGCACAGCAGCAGAAAATAGTGCTGTCTAAAGGTTATTTCTTAGCGAATGTAAATGGACTGTGAATGGACTGAATGTCACTGAGCACCTAAATCACCTTGGAGTATATAGAGGTTGCATTCTCACATGCATACTATTTCTGTATGTCACGATTGATTCAATTCTACACTATTTTACAGCCTTCATAGGCAGCATTGGTTTCAGGACGGGAGGAGGAGCCGATCAAACCACTGACGTCCCACACCACAGCTGCACAGTTTCACACTGTGTAGGATGCATCACCAATGTACAAAATGCATTACCAACACTGCATAGTCCTGTGTATACAGAATAAGGAGGATATATAATGCAATATTGTGCCACATTTTATTCTTAAAAGGCAGCAATACAATTGCAATGATCACTATATTCTATTCAACTTTGACGTCCCTCTCTCCCTTACTGCAAGTTTGGCTGGTTGTGGACTGCTCTCTGTCAGGTTTCCGTCTCTTTTAGAATAGTGTTGACCCCGGTGACCTATAGTCCCTGTTTTAAGGGAGGGGGTGTAACATCCCGCTCTCCCTTACTGCAAGTTTGGCTGCTGCTCTCTGTCAGGTTTCTGTCTCTTTTAGAAGGCGGGGCTGGGAGCATCATTTAGACATAAATTGCACGCTGTCCAGCAGTCTGCCCTTCTTCTTTGCCTTCCCCTCTCCACATGGCCAGCCGGGCTATTTCTTTGTTCATTTGATGGTTTGACACACCTTACAACATTCACTACACCTATACATTCCACTCAACATTGCACACACACTGACACTCACACCCTTTCTCCATTTGCCTTATTTTGAGCTGGTTGTTTGTTCTTTAGTTGAATTATAAATTGTGTTGTGACAAGTTTGTCACAGGTTGTGATAAACTTTATTATCTCTAATTAATCTGATTTGACATGGATTCGACAGAGAAAAGCATCGTGGTCAATCCCGAAAGGGGCATTTGCAGGGCATGTATGATGTGTGCGCTTGCTTCTGCTACTTCTAATATAGCAAAAACGTACACCTAAATGTTTTTTTTTCATTAGCCTTACATGTTTTTACAGTGGTAAAAGTGGATGTACAAAATACATTTTGAGTTTTGATGATGATTGAAGTCAACCATAGGTTCTCCTGCATGCTCAGAAGGGTGAGGGGGTGAAGTGATGGATACAACATGCAACCTCACCTCTAGATATTACCAAATCTTACACACTGTACCTTTAATGTGTAAATCACAAATAAGAGACCTCAAACAAATGACTGGTGCTTCCTCCTACTTATGTCCACTGGCTCACGCTGAGTCAGGTTTGAACTCCTTTTGCTCTCCAGCTTTGGCGGGAACTCACTAGTTAGTCTGAAAGCGATCAGCCCACGAGCTGCTGCAGTGTCATGGCTCCAGTGTGGGTGTGAGGAGGAGGGAGCATACTGGTAGCCACAATTGGCTCCCAGATGTCATTAATTGTTGTGATTATTTTATGTTTCTGTCTTATATCTGAAAACAGCTGTATGAGTAAACTACATAGCAATGTTGTAGATAGCAACAATGCCAAAGGTGGCGCTATCCACAACCAGATTCGGAGGGAGTTGAGGCCACGAGACCACCTTAGTTTTCTGATACCACTCATCAATCCTTTCACCCACCTACAATTGAAGGCAATTAGAGAAGAGGGGGGTCCACACCAAGCAGAATGATTCGGATTCGGTCTGGGATTAATATTAATCACCTTACCAACAAAGTGACCACGATAATCTATCATTTATACAGTTTGGATGATCATATTTTGCTGAGCTCAGCCACTGGACATCAAAGGAGACCAAATCCATTCATCAGCAACATCGCCACCCTGTTTCCTCTCCCATGAGGAGCTCATGTCTCATGGTGAGGTGGCTTCTGAAGAACAACTTTGTCTTTAGATCATTACAGGGGTAAGTTTTGTGAGAGGGAGGGCAAGTGAGGACTGTGTCAACGGACCAAAAAGTAAGGAATCCCAGATCTGTACAGCAGGTCTGACTCCAGAGCAACATGACTTTAAAAGAAATAGATTCAAGTTAAGATGGAGATGAGCAAAAAGTTGCTCAACTACAGTTTAAAACTATTATGAAACGATCTTGTAACATCATACACAAACTCTCACATACATGTTGGAAATATCAATTAAACTGCGGCTCACTGACTTTGTTCCTTGACATCATGCACGGATGAACTTCGTTATTGTTCTATTATGGCTAATTGCTTCTGCTGCGTATGCTTGAGTTGGGCTAAAATGTCCAAGCAGCCATGGAGCAACTTGATACTGGTTATTAATAATTTATAAGGCAGAAACTGTACTTCGGAGACCATATGCCTTCACTGTAAAAATGGACGTTTTCTAGTCACCAAGGCTTTAGCTTTGGATTGCTATTGTCTGTGTGACATCTATGCAATGGCACCAACCTTTTGTATGTGTAATAGTTTGTAATAAAATGCCAATGAATACAATACATAATATGATACATATTAAAGCTGAAGATCGGCCAGGCTGATAATCAGCAAACCCCCCTGTGACTGCTATTTCAAATATGTCCACTGGGGGTTGCACACGATCCTGTCAAGGATTTGCTGTTGTGTATTGGTAATTATGCTTATGATTTTACTGCTCCGGCACACAAATTGGGCTGTATCTATCCCTGCCTTATGACCCCACCAGTGGTTTCATAACCCTTTTTATTTCTCAGTATTTTTTTGTTCCTAGAGGCTGAACCGTAATTCAGTGTAATGCTGTGTACAGATACTTAGGGGTCATGCTTATCAACTCTGAGGGAATGATGGACAACTGATTGTGACAAAAGGCAAATGTTTTCTAGATTCTAATCATAAACAACAATATGCAGTACAACAATGAGTTAATCAACCAGCTGCCAGTCATTAGCGTTTGCTCATATTGATGTTTGATGTGACAATTACCTTCCAATAGGTTGAAGTTGTGAGTGACTATAACGGAGCAAAATGAAAATTAAAGGAAAGGATTTGATGGTGATCTGGTTTTTGAGGAAACAGAGACAAAGACATGCATATATCAGGTGCTGTGATAATCAGTGGCAAACATCCCTTAATGGCAAAAAAATAGCTCCAGGTTGACAACTAAATGTGGATGTTTTAAAAGCCACAGGGGAAAAAATAGCACAACTTTTCCTTTGTTTACCTTTCTCTGGGTTTCACAGGTGAAACAGCCTTTGGAACTCTCGATTCCTTGATGCAGTTTCTACCAAAGGGAACAGAGCAGCTCTGATGGAACCAAAGTTTCAACGGCAGCATTGTTCTTTTTGTTAGTTACGATTCAGCCTCAATCTGCTGAGAATATATAATGCTTTAGATTGACCCAACACGCCATAGCATTGGGGACGGCTGGAGCAGGACCTATTTGTCAGATCTAAACCATGGTGAAAGTCTATTTTTGTGAAACAAGACCCTGTGGTGTGCTGCAGGCTGGGCTGTCAATCAATATCCAAAGCCTGTGTACTGCTATTTTAACCTAATGTTCTGTTTCTCAAAGTATGTGTGTCTAGAAAGGCTAAACTTGTTGCTCTGCTAGTGTAAGGGCACAGTCTACATTGTGTATTCTTCCAGCAGCAGTAGCAGCAGCAGCAGGAGGAGAAGTCAAGATCATATTTTATTGCTGTTTATTCTTTTGAAATACAAACTTCAGGCGTTGAGATATCCTCAATCCAATAACTCAGACTAGGCAAACAGAAAATACTTCTACAAGCAGCTAGAAAGCAATGCTAACGGCCACAGGAGGCACTGGGCCAATTAGTTATGACTAAAACAGTTATGAGCCAACACTAATGAGGAGGCAGAAGCATATTTAGGTTCAAGCTTTACTCCCTAAGAGACCAGCAAGCCTGTATCAAGCTGCTCCAAAATACCGTGACACTCATTTTTGGACTGACCCCAGCAGAGACCCGAGCAGTTGGAGGATTTTTCTGAAAGGAGCTGGAGGAAGAGGTCCTTTCACTACAAGCCCTCAAACGGAACCTCTCTGCTGGGAGCATGAGCTATAATTACTTCGGTGCACGGAGAGAACCAGATTAATTACTGCTCAACACATTTAGTTGCCCCACCCCCGCCACTGATGCAAGTTAAGTAATTTTGGGTTATGGTGCCTGGTCTGGGGATAGGCAGGTCACTTTGCTTATTAGAAGAGCTGATTTTAAAGGGCCAGTGTAAATAACTCATAGGTCGCAAACCAAACAAATACTCCCTCTATCTGCTGTTGCCTTCCGAGCATGAACTTGACACATATTTGTACTCTCATTACGATAGAGTCTCTCTCTCTCTCTCTTTCTCTCGTGCCCATTGGAGGAAATTTTTCCTCTCCTGGTTATTTCTGTTTGCAGGTCATCCTGTCCCCTGGTAATTCAGAGCACTGTTAGCTGGATGTTTTTTGTGCAACTTGGTTAATAAATGGTGGAAGGGGTCCTGTTATGCATTTTTTTTAGCTCTTCTTATTTGTTGCTTGACCTCCTCTTGGATTGTAACTGTATTTACCCTGCAACTGTGATATAAGCCCACTGAGGATCCTGAAACTCATTAATTTATCCAAACAGGCTGCAATTAGCGTCCCTAACACCTGCTGTCTCCTGATTGGCTGACCTATGGACGGTGGTTGAACACAACCACCTGCTCAGTGTGTGGGCTGGAGGATTCAGAGCTCAACATTAAGAGATAAAAGACAACGAATAACTGACGTTCAACTCCTTGTGGAGGTCAGGAATTGAAATAAACGATATGTAAATTCAAAAATTCTGTAGAAAAGATTCAATCAATACACACATTCACAGCTCCGCTCACATCCCATAGGAGAGCACATTAACTGACACTACACACATATGCACTGTGCAAAGGTTATTAAGAGAACACATTATTTTCATATGCATCCCAAAAAAAAACAAAAATATGATCTAATCATTACATGAATAATCATAAACTTTCAAAGTAAGAAAATGTAAAATAGGACCATTTGAAGGTTTAAGAGAAGAGCACAAACTGGCATTACTGCATGTCAAACAGTGTTTTGTTGTTCCAGTGGCTCTAATGATTTCATGGTATCACCTCATCTTACCTGAGATTGACAAAAAAAAGTACTGCAAAGGTCACATCATGTTCCTAAAGTAGAGAGATTGTTCTCCAAGGTCTGGCTTGGCCTATGGATACAGAAGGAGGGCAACAATGGTTTCAGGTCATGGACTTCTATGGAAGATTAGACTGCTTCCATTGATATAAACCCAGGATCATCCATGTTAGTGGTTGACACACATGATCAATTATACATCGTTCCAGATTTAGTTCCTCTGACAATGATGCTCAAACTCTTATTTTACTGGTGAATTAGAATTTGATACTGTAAAACATAGCATTCAAAGAAAGGATTAATTATAAAAAGAAACAGACCCCCAAGCCGTCAACAGGAACGTCACTGAAGTGAGGGTGAATCATCCATCTTTATGAATAGTTTTTGTTTAAACTCATAGTTTACTGCTTACAGTGATCGGAGCAAGGGACATTATGTTGTCCATGATAGTAGATTTACAAATTTACAAATTTACAAATTTAGTTTCTTACTGCTGACACATTTTCACCTGTAACAGTATCTAAGAAAGAAGAAAGTTCGAGGCGCTTCAATCAGAGTTTTGAATAATGCGAAAGTCACCATCTGCCACAGATCTAGGATTACTGAGCGAGGTCTCATTGAGCACATATTCATACTGAACTTGAAATATAAAGGTTCGCGAACAAAGCTCTGCGTTAACTTTCCCCCAGGTGAAAGAGGAGCTGAGTCCCCCTCTGGTGATCCTTTCTTCTTTGAGAAAGTGAGCGACTCGTCTGTGATCCGAGCTTTGTCTCTCAAAAATGACGGGATTGCAGCCATCACTGTGCTTGTCAGAAACAACATGGAGGTCTTTAGGTGGCAGCCAAATTCACATCCATTAAAACGAGTGTAAACTGCAGGCAGTATCCCCGGCTCTATAGCGGCGGTGCATCACAACAACATTGATTTCCCTCTCTATGAACCTGTTACTTATGAATCCTGAGCTTCCAGCGGAGGAGGACAACCTTCACAGCGCTCTGTGTTGTTGTGTGCGTCGCTGTTCAGATGCCCTATGGTGAATCAGGCGCTTCTTGAGCAGCTTCTCTTTGAATCTAAATTCAGAATTTTTTTGGAGGAACACGAGGAGGACTGACATGATATCCACCCTCACCTCTTCATCTGAAATGTTCTTTGTCAAAACTGCTGTGTAGCTTTTTGCCTCCGTGCCATCCCGGGCTCCGGATCCCTGGGTTTGGCTGCTTGTGCGTCTGCCGACACGCTTCAGTGATTACCTGTCCTCCGACCAGACTGAAAGCCTTTTGAATGGGTTTAATTACTTTCTTTTTCCGTTTCTGCCCTCAGTCTGCGTCAGTCTGTGCTGCTTCCCTACATTCTACATTGACTTGTCTTTAACACACCACACCCCTCTGTGCTGTTATGCTACTTGAGTGAGTGCTAAGGAAACTTAAAATAAAGAATGACTATACACGCACGCACACGCACACCCACACACACATACTGTCCGTTGTGCAGCTCCAGCCTCTGTTGACTTCATGCGGTCCATAAAAGACAAGGGTGAGATCGGGCCAGGCAGCAGCAGGAGAAGCAGACCCATATTCATTTCACACATCGCTGATCAATTCACAGTGACACCAGACAAAAGAGAGGCACGACAAAGGCTGCAGAGGTTTCACATGTGCTCAGGCCTTGGCCTTAAAATGCTGAACTGCATGTGGGAGAAGCAGCAGTGCATGACAATGCAGCAGCAGCAGCAGCAGCAGCAGCAGCAGCAGCAGGAGATAGGTGAACACAGCAATGAATGTCAACATGATATTGGCAAACAATATGTGATGAGACATATCAATACACTCCACTGAAAAAGGCTGTTCGAAGCTAACATATGCATGCAGGTGCAGTGTGTACGATTGTCTGTCAATGTATGTCACTTCTTTTGGTAGGACTAGGATTACAAAACAATGATATTGTTTTTTTTCTTGGTGGAGGGTCGTATGTTTTCAGTTGCAGTTCTGGTGGGGTTTTAATTGTGGCTTGTTTTGTTTTGTCTCTCCCCACAACGTGGCGTGTGGCCGGGGGCGTGGCTGACCTACATTCCCTGGGAGCTGTAGCTGGGCACACCTGATTCTCATCCCCACTCATCAACCCCTCCATGAAAGCTTGACTGTTTGGTGGGTGTTACAGGAGAACTGTGCAACACCGACTACTGTTATCGACAATGCAACACAATGGTGAATAAATTGAATTAATTATTTTTTGCTTAATACGTACATACAGTGTATTTCCCAGTATTTACAAACACTACTCCCTCCTTTAAAATGAATACCATTTCCAAAACCAAAGTCTAGATACAGGCAAAAAAACTCTATTTCATACTTTTGCTCCCTTGGCACATTTTATGGGATAGACGATATAAATTGTTTTCAGAAAAATAAGCCCACGTTTACATATTACCATGGCATAAATAACGTGAATGTCAGTCTGAGAGAGAATATCAGATTCTGGCAGTCGGGGTTTGCGATGTCACAAAGATCAGACGGACACACAGCCACAAAAACACACAGGGTTAAGGCCACGGACTGTGAACAACATGGCTGGAGGGGAGAGAGCCTCACTAAGGTCGAGCTCTGTGGTTACTGACTCTCTTGCACGTACGTACATGCTGGCTTGTGCTTGAGCCAAATTGCTGCGGTTACCCCGGCTCTCCTGCCCATGTGAAGCTGGTAATCGAACTCTGTCCCCGGGCAAGGAGCATATGTCCTGAGCCACAGAGCAAGGTGGCTCTGTTGGTCTATGGCTTTACTGTGGGCAAGACCACTTATTTATTTATTTAACCTCAATTTGACCAGGTGGGTGAGTTGAGAACCAGCTCTCATTTATAATGACGACCTGGCCAAGAGGCAGATACAAAACAGTAGGGATACTGTGTGTGTGTGTGTGTGTGTGTGTGTGTGTGTGTGTGTGTGTGTGTGTGTGTGTGTGTGTGTGTGTGTGTGTGTGTGTGTGTGTGTGTGTGTCATTTTTCTCAATGCTGGCTCACATCCAATGACTGCTAGCACCGCAGCACAAGCAGTGGGTGTCGGTGTAGCTCAGTGGTCGAGCATGTGCCTTGATTGCATGATGTTGTGGGTTCAATTCCCAGCCCAGTAGAATAAATCCAATTGTAGAAGTGCTGCTGCACAAAATACTCACCCCACATCCCTCAGTTAACCTCCTCTTGAAGGTGCACTATGTAAGATTTGGTGGCATCTAGAGGTGAAGTTGCATGTTGTGTCCACCACCTCACCCCCACCCTTCTGAGCAAGCAGGATAACCTCATTAAAACTCAAAAGTTGTACACTATGTCCAATCTGGGCTACTGGCACCCCAGTAGAGAGGACCCACACCTCATGTAAATATGCATTAAGGGGCTCATTAAAGGGTGATGGGAAAAAAATACATTTAGATGAATATAAATTCATGAAAATGTCAGTATGTAATTTTTTTCTAATATTTTGTGTGATGGAAACCGACAGAAATCTTACACACTTTGCCTTTAACTTGTGGTTGAGGCTCAGTAGCTGGAAAAGTCCCATTCACTGCAGGTGATGTTGTGAAGATGGTGGAACAAGGAGCAGGGCAGAACAATATTAGCATATATATTGATTCCAATCTTGACATAATAAGGGAAGGTGCAGAGTTACACTTTGGTTGTTTTGAAACAATGAAAAATCTTTTGAGTATCTAATTTCAACTTAGAGAGAGTTTTAGGAGACATACATTTGCAATTAGAGTGGAACTTGAATCTAGTTTTCTGCACAATCAGCAGATAAATCATTAGTAACATCTCAAATACTGGAAACGAAAGAATGCCACAGCCCTGACATCCACTCATCTTCTTCAGTGCATAATGATTTATAGTAGTAATTCTTCTGCCGACAGTTTACACAATGGAGATGGTGCAATTCCATCACAGGTGCTAAATGGAGGTTTTCCAACACAGTATTTAAATGCTTTAAACAACAACCATCAAGTTTTTAGAAAAACCTTTAAAAGTGAAGACCGGCCTTAGTCAAACAAAGAAACACTTGTGGATAAAAGGCATCTGTGGAATTCTTGTCGCCGACATGGAGAAGCAGAGGTTTGATGTGGTTTAATCAGACCTGGCCTCGGAGATGGAGAACAGACAATAAATAGATGTAAAATGCTGAGGTGAGAAAATCACAGCAGGCGGCCTGGATAAGACGGAAGCGCATCTATTATGTTCACTAAATTTGGCAGAGGTTTGAAAACCACCTTCTGGTAAATTAAATGTTCCCTCTTGATGATTTAAATCACCTTGATTCATTGTTGAGTGGAATTCCATTTAGACGCACACATGTGGAAACGGACACACACACACACACACACACACACACACACACACACACACACATACCTGGTTGTGAGGCGGTAGGGGAACAAGACAGAGGTGGTAGGAGTGTGAAGCTCCTCAGAGACAGTCGTCATTGTTAGGCTGCTCTAACAGAGCAAAAGCTTTCTTCTCCTTTTTTTTCACTCCTACTCAACATGGCGAAATTTCATCCCTGCTGGCAACAAACGCACTCCTACATGTGAAAGTGCCATCCTTTGGGAAGGCGCGCGAGGCGTACGGAGGGTATTAGTAGCTCGCGATTCACTATAAGTCACTGGGAGATAAGCTAAAAACACTGTGGGCAAAGTCATTAACATGAGCTCCCTTATCAAAGCGGTTACTGGCACATGCTCACCCCATTTTCAGAAGGATATCAAGTCACTGTGCTGAAATCCAGTCTAATCCTCAAAGCACTTCAAAGTGGAGTTTCACTGTGTGGTCTGAGCAACAAAATGATTTCTGCACATCTCATCTCTATCGGTTCTGAGGCTGTGCTCAATTTGTTTGGGTGTTTGGTGTAATCCATCGTTTTGATGGATATCGCGACGTTTGAAAACAAGCTGAAGGGACAAGGAGATGCGGCCGTGAATAGAATGATGATGACTCCTGGGTATGATGGTTGTGCTGCATCAGGGGTGTCAAAGGCTGGATCTCTTTTGCATATCATATATTTGAGCAGATCTTTCTCTTTGCAAAGTTTAATTCTGCTGCAAATACATTTAATGACTTCTATTTCAGTATTTTCAGTGATTTGCTCACTGACATATTGAAGGAAGTAGCAAGTCATTGCAGAACCAGAATGTAAGTATGGACCGACACACATCCATTAGTATTTTGACCCAACCTATCACATGTACTAAAACAGCTTGAGAAATTACACCACAGGGCCGTGTATTTAAAAACAAAGGTATTATTTGCACTTGGAACATCAATCATTGATGGAACAAACGCAGAGACTTGTCCATTTGAATGAAACAACTGCTTTGTTCATGGTCACACTCAATGACACCCACCCAATTGTAGTTAATTGCACCTCCGCCCTTAACTGTCAAAATAAAAGCATAGAAATTGCACACAACATGCTGAACTGCCTCTACAGGAGAAACTGAACTTCGACGTTCAGGTCATAACAGATGATTCTTATCACAGAAGGCATGATATGAGCTGAGTGGGTGTGAAAAGGCATCTGTTTTTGGTGATGTGTGGGTGTTCACATCAATCAGAACAACTTTTTTTTATTCTTATTGTAGAGGCCCTAAAACTATTATACAAACACTATCGTATAATTGGCAACACTGGGTGTAATTGTCATCTCCGATCCTTAAATCAGTTATACGTCACTTAAGTCACATCTTAGATAGGACATGGTTTGCATTTGAGATGTGGCCATGCACCATGAGTAACAAGTGCAGGATTTTAATTGTATAAATATGTTTTATGCATCGTCAGTTCTATTAGTTTGTGTCTGTGTGTCTTAGTTTAGTTAGTCCATGTTTTTGTCTACTTCCTCTTTCATTTTGGTAAGGGCTTCTCATCTTCCTGTGTGCATTTCGTCTGTCTTTGTCAGCGTAGCGTCTGATTCCCCAAGTGTCTGCACCTGGTGCTCATTTCCCTGCTCCCTATATATACGCTCCTCTCTCCTTCTGTCGCCAGTGCGTCGTTCATGAGCCGTTCTTGACTCGTCAGCGTCCGTGCCGCTCCTTGTTAAATGTTCACACATCGAAGATTCCTTTGTTGTTTGTTCATCTAGTTTATGTTAGATCATAGTTTTTCCAAGTATGGTTTTAGTTAGATTAATACCGAGCCATGTAATGCAATGCTTTGATTTTCATGCCAAGAGTAAAATGAAAGCTCTGAAAACCAAGACAACTCTCCGGCCTCGTGCATTTGGGTCCAAGCCTTGTGTGACAAACAATATGCCTCTATATATGACTGTTGTAATCATGGACCCTCACCTGCAGCAGAGCTGACAATATTTAAAACCAGTAACACTATCAGTGTAGCTTCTTTTCTCCCTCTGCATTTTTTGTTGCACAACTGATTTCCTCAAGAACTCAATCTTCAAAAAGTTCAAAGTTAAAATCGGTGTGAAAATGTACTATAATCTGTATATAAAAGAACATAAATTTTTCTTTAAAATCCTAAAAAAAGCAGCTTTTATTTTAATTGCACAATCGTGGTGTTATTGCACTTGAGTCGATCTTATTCCACAAGTCAGTTTCCATTCAAATTCACTTTGATAAATACCACATCTGAATTATCCATATATAACAGGGATGTGTGTTTCAGAGGACCATCACATTCACATGAGAGTCAGATCCAAACACTTGCTGTTAAGGATGTGAACTGCCAACTCTTATATTGAACCTAAATTGAAAAAAATATATATGTTTTGTTAACTGATCAAAGTCTTCATGGGACCCCACAGTCGTCTCCTTGCAACAGGGCTAAGAAGGAGAACTTTTTTGGTTGATCAAATACAAAGACAAGAGCTATGCAGGTAAATTGATTCACATTTAAGAATAAATTCGATATCCTTTGTCTTACTGGCTGCCTCAGTTACATAGGAAATACTGCTTTCAATACATCATGGGATATGGGAAATTAATTCTGTCTCTTTCTTTTCATATGTCCGTTTCTGTTGAGTTATTCATTCCGATTTCTCAAATGTTCTTTTCACATTTTTCCCCACCGAGCACCTGCCGACATCTTCATTGCTGAAATTCATTGAAAGCACTTGTCTGTTAGAGGAGCGAAGACTTGAGGGTGTTACATCACGTCATGAGAAAAGATGGTGAGGCCAAACCAAGGGAACTAAAACATGCCATCAAAGTCAGAGAGATTTTCCCAAGTTTGCTAAATGAGAAACATTCAACCTTCTATTCTTGTTTCAAAGGAAATAAATGATATCTGTCACAACTGTTTTGTATGTGACTGTACGTGTCAATTTCCCCAAGGACTCTGTGGTCTGAGTCCACCCAATAATAACTTATCACAGGCCAATAGACACAGAACAGTGTAGCTAAATATTGCACTTTTAGCTTTTTACATTTTTTGGAATTTATTTATTTATTATGTTTTTCTAAAATCCTAAATGAAAAAGTAAACAAAAGGGTAATGTAATTTAATATATAGGTAATTGGGCAACAGCATCAGGTAAGAAATCAGACCAATTGTTTAAAGTAATCCAGGATGTAATATTACTGCTTAGCTTTGTTTTATATAAAAAGGGTTTTTACTTTATCGGGGGCCATTTCATATTCATGTTATATTCAAGGTCTGTGTGCGCAGCTGCTCGCATGTCGGCACAATGAAAAGTGGTTGTGTAGCTATTTTATCAGGCATATCATGCGTATATTCCAGCTCACAAGGCTGACTGCAAAGTAACATACAAGAGTGCAGCAGCAGCATCACGGCTGTGTGATGGAGCAGCTTGATGCACAACCGAGATTATAAATATAACAACAGCACATAACAAACACCCATATTTTAGTGTTACTATGCAAGTCTTTATTTCATCCCTTAGGGACATTATCAACGTCCCACTTTTTTTATCAGTCAGTCATTGGCGTAAATTACACTCAACCATCTGGTGTGATCAGCTGCTGCGAACATAGCGATAAAGGGGCATTGCAAAGACCCTCCGAAGCCGTCACTTTGTGCTTTATGTTCCTGTTGTTTCATTGCAGTGGGGCCGATGACCCTCTTTATAATGTCGCCTACACTGCAACGCTTTTCTGAAAACTGGCAGCCCAGTGTCCGCTGTCTCCCTCCCCTTGAAGGAGCTGCATGGATTTGGATGACGTCCAAATGGCTTCCGCACAAATATAAGCCGGTGAACAAAGGAGGACGCCAAGCTCTCCTCTCTCGTCGTGCCTCATTGAATCAACAGCCTTTCGTTACGGAATTAAACTGTAACTTGACTCACTTTTGGTTTGATATTCCCCCTTTTCCCCCCTCACTACTCATTCCCTTCTTATTGAATTCAATGAGCAGGGCATGGCTGGGTGTGTCCCCTGCTGCATGGGATGATTGATATCAGCCTGGCAGCGATGAATGAACCCATGTAAGGTAATGGTCATTTCTCAGCTGGACGTGCCGTGCAACGGCTTTGACATCTGGAAATGGAAAAAAAAAAACGCATTGCACAGTGCTGGCGTTTGAATACTCACACTGACTGACATGATGGTTGCTGACCTGACAGTGGGTGAAAAGCCCTGGGCTACAGTCATGTAAACACCCCCACTCTGCCTCATTATGTAGAACTGTCAGCGTGGACTCACGAATACAGAGCTGCAGAGGTAACAGCGAGCCAAACAGTTTTCTTTCGAGCCGACCTCTGAAAAAACATCCCATCGCTCAGCCTCTTCATCGCTCCAGCCTCCTCTCATTGCTCCTCCGTCATCGTCTAATTAATTTAGAGTTAAGGATAAATTAGAAATGTTCACCCATCTGTGGAGGGAATCGTAACAAACACCGGCAGGGTCCAAATAAAGACGTTGGGGAAAATGTCACACACACACACACACACACACACACACACGCACACACACACGCACACACACACACCGTTCTTCAAGGACATCAACCTCCTTCCACTGAAAGATTTAGAAGTGAGATCTAATGAGGCTCTGACTGGGGAGCTAATTAAATCTGTAAAAAGTTTGAAATGTCAGAATTATTGGATTCCCATTTAAGGAATAAGACTTCAACTGCAACCCAATTACAATCTCACTTAGAATTGTACGTATGTGATGTATGCTCTGTGCTCTCTGATGTGAGGTGTGAGAGATATGACAATAATGCAGGACAACAAGTGGAAGGAGGGACATTGTGTTTGTGTTGCAGACAGAGTTCATCCACACTGTGAAGAAAACACACATCAGGGAGACACACTGAATTATGAATGATGAGAATCCAGTAACTGGAACACGACAAACTTTTAAAACATCTCGAAAGAGCAAATAAAATGTGAATTCATGACTTTGAAATTGCTCATCACATCTTTTGAAAGACATCTGATGTATGAACATATGTATATTATTAATGTCTGTCCATTTTGTATCATTTATGTATTTCATTGTTGTCAGTAACTCTATTATATTTTATTCTTCTCAATCGTTCATCCCTGTGTTAAAATGTACCTATTTTATTGTGTTGCTGAAATGTTTTAATTAAAGTTTGGCTGGCAGAAGGTGACCCCATTAAAAAAAAAATAATAATAATAATAATAAAATAACCTTTATTCAATCTTAAATTTTGCTCAGGCATATGGGGTAGATCATCTCTTTATCATATGATCCGTAAAAAGATGAAAAAATAAGATACTTTCCATGATTGTTATTCAGGCAGTTGTGTTTCCAATCAAACTTCAATCTGTTCACTTAGTAAAATGAAAATGTAGTTTTATCTCTATGAAATTATAAGTATTCCGTCTGCCACCAATCATATCTTACGATTCAAATTCCCAATCAAATGGGCAGAGAAACAGGCCATTGTTGACACTTGATGATTAGATTGATTGATTTTGTTTAATTACATAGTTTTTTAGTATTTGCCTTCATGGCAACTTTGTTTTGCTTTTTCAATCATTTGATCTTAAAGGAATTTCCAAATGTGTCAAAACAATAGATGGATAAAAGCAGAGATGAAAGTCTGTGGGTGCTCTCTAATCCATCATTAATTAGTGGCATTAAATGAGTTCATCGGGGACATTAAATGACCACATGGGGCAAAACCACATCAGTGTAGTTGTTCATTCAAATCTAATCAACAGCTGCTGCTGCTGCAGGTTGAAAATGGCATCACCACATCTGGTCTTTGACACCATGATTATGGGATGAGAAGTTGATCTGCAAAGTTTGGATCATGAAGGGGATGATGTAATGAGGCGAGAGTCTGCAGAACACTGTCTCCTGGTGGTATTTGTGATCAAATGGTGGGATGTCCTCACTTTAAAGAGACATGTGTGTGTGTGTGTGTGTGTGTGTGTGTTGCTGCATTAATCAATAGCCTTGGCCTTTAATCACAGCTCGGTGCCTGCTCATTCTCTCTCAGTATTTATTAACTGCCTGGTTTCAGAGTCACTGGTTCAAAGTAGAGTTTTCCCTTTGTTGCTTCACTTTGGCTGTGACTTCATCTCCTGTTCACGTTGTACAATTACAGTCAGGACTGTTGCCTTTAAAATGAACACCACTTGTCACTTGAGTGCAGTCTATGCAGTCTATTCGTACTCTACAACACTAGGTGGCGATGGTGCCCTGTAATGCACATTTAATTACCTTGTGTCGTTTTTTTTCATTAAAGTGCAGCAAAACTAGTGTAAAAGGGAATTCTGTATTTTCTTCTAGCATTGCCACCTGCAGGTCGTTTTTGTTTATTATTAGGGTCCGGGCAGCCTAAGCCTAAGCTCCCCCTACTGTTATCCTCAATGTTCTTCTTTCTTCTTTCTTCTTCTTCCTCTTCCGAGGAAATCCAATTTTCTATGCGTGAAAAGTCACCACATTTTGCACAAAGGTCCAGTCCTACGATGGTGGCGCTATAGCAGGCCTCTAAATTTCAAAACTTGGAAATTCATACCAAATCAACCATATCTGCTACAGCTTTGGAACTTTCACTTTGAAATTTGTTTTTCCATGGCATGGATGGCTGCTGTCTTCCTACACTTGTTGCTCGGGATTGCGTAATTGTTCCTAAAATTGCTTGGCGCCGACCATTGCTGTGCAGCAGCTATAATTAAACTTGTTTCATGTGTTGGAATATTATGATATTCTGGACTATCTCAGGTTCAAACCTGGTCTTTTCATGAAATAAGTTGACAATTGTCCTCTGTTTGGTTTGCCATTTCGAGATGATGATGGAGATCTTTATATTTGGGGATTTAGATACGATCTCTAAATGAGATCTTTAAAATCTTGGTCTCATCCAGAGTAATGTGAATCTTGTATCATGTGATTGCATCGTGTGATTTAGAATATATGATTGTGCAGTCATACCTAATGGAGGGGATGAATAATGCAGCTTAAACAGGGGCACAGCCTGTTCTCACTGCTGCTCTCAGGGAAGAGGTACAGGTCCATCCAGGCCCGCACCTCCAGATTCGCGAACACCTTCTATCCGAGTGCAATAAGAGAGCTGAACACACAGTAGCTGTGTGTTCAGCTACACTTTCTGTGCAATATATTCATATTAGAGCCACTCTGCTGCACTGTGTACTGTGTGTATTGTACTGTATGCACATTGTACCACATGCTCCTGCTGTAAATATGTTAGATGTATCCACAGATCCAATTTCATTTTATTATTCTTAATTTTATTTTTATAGACTTTATAATTAGGGTACCCCTGTTGTTTTCCCCCTTAGCACCACCAGAGTTGTCCTTCAATCTCGTTGTACACTGTGTGTAATGACAATAAAGGCATTCTATTCTATTCTATTCTATTAATACCACTCACCCTATGATTAAAAATATTACAAATATTTGTCTATTTTTCCGTACCACACTCAAGTATCTTTTTGAGGTCTAAGATCATGTTTGCAATTGTATACTTGCAAAAGTACACAAAGGGAATCGCTGCAACAGCTGCTCAAGACTCAAAGGTTATAGAAGAATTGTAAGCATTTTCTTCACTTTAAGTTACAACTCCAGGTTTTACCTTTGCCATTATTTTAACGAGCAAAATACTGTTAAACAACAGCAATTTCCAAGGAGATTAACGAGTTGTGTAAAAGGACGACATTATCAAAACAAATTATATAGATTAACTTTAATGGTTGTACTGAGCTCCTCCCACTCCCTCCATAGTTTTTATGCCTTTAGAAAAACATCGCCTTACTTCCAGTATCGCCAGACAGACTTAGAACTCCTGACAGTGAGAGACATCACATGAACATGAACGTAACCAACTGAATGGCCTCCATGCATCTGAAGTTTGCCATTATTTGGTTTCTGACAAATTGGCGACACACATATACTCCCTAATGCTCCCAGGATCATAGTTTTGAAATAAAAGTTATTGCCGACCATGTGAAAATAGCTGGAGTTATTATGATATGACCTTGTGTCCTCATCGTGCAGCCTTGTGTTAAAGTGTCCGTGTCGTTGCCCTTTTTGCAGATTAGTTTCTCCGGTGTTCTACAGTAAACTCTTCCGTCACCGTGTCTAGGACATTTTACCCCTGACCTTGAGAGAACATTGTAATAAAAGAAAGGACAAAAAAATAAAATAGAAAAAACAGAAAATATGACAAGAGACTTTTACACGAACTTGTGTGTTTTATAGATAGAGATGTCAGGTAACAGCTGTCCTCACCTAATGGGTTCAGCCCCATAATGTTTCCTGTCCTTCAGTCAGTGTAAGAAGGAAACGGATCCAGTTCTCATACCATAAATGTATTGAATAGGAAACTATGAGAAAAACAAATGTAGCTTTATCAAATTTTTAGTTTCATAAACTTTATCAAGTCTTTAAAGGTGCAGTGTGTACGATTTTGGTCATTTTTGTCACATCTAAAAACATTACAAAACAATTACATACTGACATATTCATGAATCATCACCTAAATGTGTTGTTTTTTTCATACTACCCTTAAATAAGCCATTAATGTATATAGACATGAGGAGCAAGTCCTCTCTATGAGGGCCTTCATGTTTTTTTACATTAGCACAGAGTAAACATACTAACCATCTGACATTTAATGACATCTGAAGTCTACAGGTTCTCCTGCATGCTCAAAAGGGTGAGGTGATGGATACGGCATGCAATTTCACCTCTAGATGTTACCAAATCTTACACACTCCACCTCCACGAAAAGACTCTTCAAAGCACAATTCCCATTCACCCAAGTCACACAAACAATCGTACTTTGCACTTGGTATCTAAATGAGTGCATGGGACAATGTGAGGTTCAGTGTTTTGCCCAAGGATACGTCAGCATACGGGGTGGAGGGAGGCGGGAATCGAACCCCCGAACGTCAGGACAGGTCCTCTAACCCCTCAGCCACAGCTTTCTAATTCAACACACTCATGTGACATGTCTCTATGACAGATTTACTGGCTCCATATCAACCCACAGCCACTTGGGTGTTCGCAGGATTACGAGTTGTAAACACAGAATCAGCTTGGGAGTTATTTGTAGAGGCCTGTTTCCAAAGTTGAGATAAATGGGAGCAGTGGGAGTTATCAGGCAGAACTGTGCAGGTTAACGTTCAGACTTCAGCTGAGCTGCACAGGAGCTTATGCTACAAAATGCGCTTGGCAGCTCAATACGCACCGCAGACTTCTTAAGAGGTGGTTTTAGTGTAAAGTACTGGATATAGACATGTTTATTTACTCCTATAATTATAACTGTAATGGTGTTTGCACTGGACCTCTATAATCCTCACGATGGAGCTGTCTGCCACCAACCTCTCCAAAAAATATGTCTCAATTTAAAGCAGAGCAAAGCCCAAACAAGAAGGCGGTGCTGTATTTTCTCTCTTCACAAGCAGTAGTTCCAAGGTACCACAAATGGTGAAACAACTCCAATGGAACCATTCAGCAATCTCAATCCCTCCAAAATAAAATGGCACTGTTGACAATGGGGAATAAACAAGGTGAGGAGGGAAAGTGTTAGAAACTGAGGTAAAACAAGAGTGACTTTTAGATGATCACTGACTTGCTGCACGGAGCTGTGGGACTAACAGAACCTATTTTGGTGTTTGGATTCCAAATGATCAGTAAAGTGATTAAACAAGCAGGTGTTTTACTTATATTGCCTTTTACCACGTCACCAAAAACACAATGCGAGAGTTGAGAGAGGTTTTGAGACATGAAAGAGGAACACATTTTTTTCCTCTTACTGTATGTGTTACATATCACAATTGCAAAGGTGCTCTCTCACCAGGATGTCTGCCAATTTGCACGCTTCAGCACGTATGATGTGTAGTAATAAAAATCCAAAACACTGTTAGGGATGGATATTCAATCATTCTCTGTACTATAGATTATAAAATGCTATGTGTTTTCATGACTGCTGGTTAGAGCCTGAGCTTATATAAACTTGAGTCAAATTATTGAACTAAGATCAAAAATGCTGATTGTATGTATTCTTGCTACTGAGAAAACATATATTCTTTATGCTCCCGGTCGGTAGAGGTGTTCATATATATATATATATATATATATATATATATACATACATATATTGGACCAGTTAAAAGGGACTATAGACTAAATCATAGTATCATATTGATATCAACATAATCAT
Organism: Chascanopsetta lugubris; assembly: GCA_016785325.1. NCBI lineage: Eukaryota > Metazoa > Chordata > Actinopteri > Pleuronectiformes > Bothidae > Chascanopsetta > Chascanopsetta lugubris. Next base: position 26,750 of record JAFBJT010111151.1, read on the forward strand.
GTCTTGTGAGCTGTCATTACAGAAAGGTTTTCCCATTGTGGGATCAATAAAGTTCCATTCTATTCTATTACATATAACACTGTGAGGCTAAGGTTAAAGGTGTTTATAAAAAAATAAACTATTGAAGATGTAATACAGATGGACAATAGGACAAAAGTCTATTCTTCCTTGTACTTTTAGATACTACTAGAACTTATAGGAGAATACAGTTCTTTCGTGAGAGGGAATATTCTCAGCCAAGGTGTTTTATGTGTTGGAATGAGTTAAGATTGCCCATGTTTATGTAAGCGAAAGGAGTTATAATTCGAAAGATTTTCAGGTTTTTCATAATAATCGTGAGCGGCTGTGTTTCATGGTACCACCATGAACTATACCAGGTCCCACCTCATTAAACTTTAGACCAACAACATTTCAAATTTTTTTTTCAACACACTAAAACTCAATTATTTTAAAATCTTGCTTTGTGACTCATTCCGATCCAGTCAAACTGGCCCTGAGGCTGTGGAGGTTAATGCCAAGTCAAAGCCTGGGAGAGACATAAAAACCAGAGTATTAAAACTGGGCTGGAACCCCGAGGACTTTATGGGATGGCTGCTGCAAATGGACAAAATGTTGCACACATGCACTTATCTACACACACACACACACACACACACACACACACACATAGAGTGAGAGCAGGTGCAAAACAGGAGAGGAGAGGGAGGACGTTGTTATAAAAGGTGGCTTATCTACAAAAAGCTCTAGGGCATCAAAGAGGAAGCAGTGAAGCCTGTCGAGGCCCTGAGATGTTTGATAAGCCCGCAGAGATGAGCTGGAGGATCCACTGCTGCTCACATGTGTCCACCCCGTAACTCTGAGCTCAGGCCCAGAGTCTGATTACACATCGGAAACTCTTTAAAACATTCAGCACGGGGCCGCGGTAATGTGAGCTGGCAGGGTGTCTCCTATTCTTAGGTGTCCAGAGAGGAGAGGACAAAAGGTGGAGGAGTAAAGGATGAGGATGGGGTTAATGAAGTGAAACACTGAATAACATCACTCCTTCACTTTTTTATTTTATTTTATTTTATTTTATTTTTTTAAACTCTGAGGACATTTGACATTTGTTTTGGATGAAAGATGATTTTACCACGACGTGAGACTTTTCTTTGAAATTCTCCTTTATGTCCTGATCATGTAACCTTTGATCTCATTTGGTTTTTCTGCGTTTCACTGTCGTCGAGCACATCTCCTTATCACTTTTCCAGCCCAGCTATCTGTCTCTGTTTGTTGGACGGAGAACTGATAAGGGTATGTGTCCGACACTTTCCATCACTCATAACTGGACATTATGTAATCTGCTATTTGTAAAATGTAATTAACATGTTCATTATATTAGTCAGAGAAAAGGTCAGGAGGTCAACCGGGTCTTAACCCTTGTTTAAATTCTGAATATGTCGCTTCATTAATCCTGAATTCTGTCAAATAATGTAAATGTCCAATCATTTGAGAATCATTTGGACTCAAAATAGGTCAAATAGATGTTTTTCAATTTTGTTCTATTTTTGTTTTGTGCATCATTTCAATCATTATGTTATTTCGATTTTAAAAAGTTGTATTTGAATTTTTGATGTTACAATAAACATAGTACTTCTGAAACATAGTATTTAGTTGAATTGAGATTTTAAAAATCTTTTATTTTCCTTTTATTTTTACGCAAAAGCAATGTCGTAACTCCTTTGTCAGCTCAGCGATTGGAATAAAAGGTTTATTATGTACAATTTTGGTGAAATTATTTCAATTTCTTATGATGGAAATTGAACATTATACAATAATACTCTTGTATTTATGTATATTATGTACAGATTACCATTACCATAGGTTCTAATCATACGGGGTCGTCATGTTACTTCACCACTGGATGTCACTACATTTTACACACTGTAACTTTAAAGGAGTCTGTAGGAAATGTTTTTTTAGTATATCCATTATTTAGTGGGCAAAATCCTGCACACTATACCTTTTAAATACCACTTTTTAACCATCATTTCCATGCTGTAATTCCCGGGGGCCCAGAGTATTTGTGAGTGTGTGAGGAATGTGACCATTAAAACGACCGAGCGGGAGACTGCGGTGGCAATAGCCGTCACTAGAGGGAGCTGTTCCACTACTCCTTGCAGAGCCGCCTGCAGGTGGTGGGGATGCAGCTGGAAGTGTGATGTTGCAGTGCACATGTGAAACACTCACAGTTGATGAATACGTCGGAGCGGCTGAACGCAATCAACTCCCCGAGCTGAATGAAACGCGTCAACGACCCCTTTTTAAAGTGTCGGGTCAAACAATGTCACCTGAGGATGATCCCCGGAGCTTCGGCCCCGCAAACTATCAAGCCGCAGGCCTCAAGCACCCTCACCTGCTCGGTGAAGGGCCCTCCAGCTGCGCCCTGCCTGATTTGTTTTCCAAATCTTTGGAGGGGAACGCTGGCATGGACGCGGCACAGGAGAAGCCATTGAAGTGTCTAAGAATAGTTCCCGTTAATCATAGATCCAATCACTGCGGTGGGATGTGATGTACGACCTGCAGTGCTCGCTCCCTCGCCAGGTCAGGTTCGGGGCTGTTTCCGTGGCCGCGCGGGGCAAAAGAATAAAGCGTAATCACCTTTAACAAAGATGAGTCTGCTGCTGCTGCTGCTGCTGCTGCTGCCGCCGCCGCCGCTTTGAAGTCTTTATTAGTGCCGCGCCGCCATTATGGATCTGTTTCACTGTACTTTAAAGTCCATTATGAGTGTGATGATAACTGTGTGTTTGTATTAGCATGACAATAAGTGGGTTTCTCTCTCATCTGGGACCAAAGGCCTGATTCTCTCCACGCTCGCTCTCACAGTCAGTGACACCAGAGGGAGGGAGGAGGGTTAGTTAAGATAAGATAAGGCCGAGATAAGGGAGGATAAGAGGATGATATACAGTGTGTTACGGTAAGACGTGACACAGCACGGCGTAATAAAGTAAGATGAGACGGGATAAGATCGTAGAATTTAAGATATGATATGAAGGTCGGATAAGGGAAGGGAGGATAAGATAAGTTAAGGTAAGAAAATGGTGGGATAAGGTACGATGACACAACTTTAGATAAGATAAGGTGAAATTAAGTAAGATGAAATTTGGTGAGATAAGAGAAGAAATGGGCTAAGATAAAGTAGGATAAGTTAAGGTAAAACAAGGTAAGATAAGGTGAAATGTGGTGGGATGATATGATAAGATAAGACAAGGGAGGATGAGAAGATTGGATACGCCGCCATTACATAAGACAAGATATGATAAGATAAGGTAAGATAATATCTTTTAAGATAAGATGTGGTTGGATAAGACAAGATTGGATAAGATGCATCACACTTAGGTTGAGTAAGATAAGATAAGGCAGCATGAGATTAGATATGAACCCAACAGTAACATAAGATATGATAAGGTAAGATAAGGTGTGATAACATAAGGCAGATTTAGATCAAGTAGGATCATATTAAATAAGGTGACATGTACTAAGATATAATTCAGTGTGGTGGGATAAGATAAGGTAGAATGGGATAAGATAATATAATCCTCCAAGTCCCACAGCGGAGAAATGAGCTGTAGTAGAACTGTAAACATGACAGAGAATCATTAAAGAAACACAGGATATAAACTTTACATGAAGTTACATTTCATCAAAAACAATTAACTTAAGATAATCTGATGCTGTTTTCATGTTGTTTGTGTCAAGTAATAAAATAATCCTCTTGTGACTAAAACAAGGAAAACGTGAGCAGAGTGGAAAGCTTGGAAATCTCTGGCTCCTCCCTCCTCTCGCCTCTTCTCCCTGTAACCATGGAAACCACGTCTTTTAATTAAGAAGTTGATTTTTGATCGCTGACGCGCTCGTTGGATACATTTGCTATTTTTCTCTCGCCGGCCTGCGCGTCGCTAAAAACAACAGAGACGAACTTGTCAGCAAAGGTCACGCAGAGTTTATTTGTGAAACGATTCACATCACGGAGGGAGGGAGGGGGGAGGGAGGGAGGGGGGGCGGGGCTTATCCTGGGCGCATCCAGGAAGGGTTCGAGAACGAATAGGGAGCGTGTGACAACGTGTTCCTGCACATTCGTGGTGTGTTTCTAATTCCAGCCTGTGGCCGTCTGATGACGAGAGAGAGAGAGAGAGAGAGAGAGGGAGAGGCCCTGGGGGGAAGGGC
>JAFBJT010111152.1:0-10662 GCA_016785325.1 Chascanopsetta lugubris
CACACACACACACACACACACACTCAGGTCATGTGAATTATTCATGTGCAACCTCGGCCTTTTCTCTGCCTTTATTTGTGAACAGACCGTTTTTGTGACATATTTTGGGATGTGAGATTTGTCCAGCTGTTCACAGACAGACAGTGTGTGTGTGTGTGTGTGTGTATATGGGGGTGGGGGGGGGGGGGGGGCGCGGTGAATCCAGCCTGAATCCAGCCAACACCTTCTATGAACCTGTGGCTGTGATGAGCTGTGACAGGTGAGTGTTGCAGAGCTGTGACTCACCAGGGGAGCAGGAACACGGTGGACACGCTGAGTCCCAGCACAGCGCACATGATGAGGAGGAGAGGCAGACTGCTGGGAGCGCAGGCCATGATGCTCACTGCAGGGATGAAGAACTGAGAGAGAGGGGGGGGGTGGGGGTGGGGGGGTGAGGTGGAGCTTTAACCGGAGGGAAAGGACTCAGCGGTGTGTGTGATCTCTCACCGACAGTCCGATGAACAGTGTCGTCTTCTTTCCGATCCTCAGAAGAACTGTCTGCCACACGGGGACAGTGACTGAGGCCGACACCTGACCATATATGAGACATTGTTATTATTATCATTATCATTACTATTATTATTATTATTATTATTATTATTATACATTTGTATATTTAAAGGTAGCTCCTCCCTGTAAACACTGTCCCTGAACCCACAGAAATGCCTGGTCAGTGGTTTCTGCTCCTCAGTGACGTCACATCACTAAACACAATGGCCCAAATTTGCGAAAACGCTTCGTCAGCAAATTTGATACGCACACTTAAAAAGAAGGTAAAAGCCCAAGGCAGAGCCCAACATTCACTTTATACTCTGGAAACAGCCGACCAATCAGAGCAGGCTGAGTTTTATTGAGGAGTGAGGGCCTTTAAGGTAAGATAAGATAAACTGAATTCATTTGTCTTGGGGAAAATGATGATGTCATAGCAGCAGCCAGGTACACTGAGAAAAGGAATACACATTTTAATACAAAATATGCTTATAATTATACTTAATAGAATTATTAATATGATAACTTTAACATTTACATCAGCAGAGTGTCTGGTTGTTTACCAGTAAAGCCAGTAGGAGGTACTGGAAGTGAGCTCCCAGTCCTGCTGCATGACTGCAGAAGAGTGCAAAGTTAGCCAAAGACATCTGAAAGGAAAATTGATAATAATAATAACAACAACAACAACAACAACAACAACAACAACAACAATAACAATAATAATAATAATAATAATAACAACGATAATAATAAAATAATAATAACAATAATAATAATGACAATAGTCATAATGATAATGATAATATAATAATAACAGTAATAATAACAACAATGACAATAATAACAATAATAATAATAACAATAACAATAACAACAATAATAATAATAATAATAATAATATTAATAATAATAATAATAATAACAATAATAATAATAGTAATAGTAATAATTGCAGACTGTACCTGAAAGGCCACAGCACAGAAGACGAAGCCCAGCACCAGCCTCTGATATGGGATGTGACAGATCAGCATCTTGAGTGAGGTCGTGTAGGACGGTCGCTGTCTGTCGTCGTCATCACAGACGGGAGCTGAGATCAAACAGGGGCACACAGACAGAACAGACCCCCGAGTCCACTCCTGTCATGCTGGCTGGAACACTTTTACAGGACTCCCCCCACAATTTTTGTAACCCCTCCCACTCTTTTATTAACTCATCCCACTCTTTTCTGAACTCCTCCCACTCTTTTATTAACCCCTCCCACTCTTTTATTAACCCCTCCCACTCTTTTATTAACTCATCCCACTCTTTTCTGAACTCCTCCCACTCTTTTATTAACCCCTCCCACTCTTTTAATAACCCCTCCCACTCTTTTCTGAACTCCTCCCACTCTTTTATTAACCCCTCCCACTCTTTTAATAACCCCTCCCACTCTTTCATTAACCCCTCTCACTCTTTCATTAACCCCTCTCACTCTTTTATTAACCCCTCTCACTCTTTTATTAACCCATCCCACTATTTCATTAACTCCCCCCACGATTTTGTTAACTCCTCCCACACCCACGTTAACTCCTCCCACAGAGTTTGATGAGCGCCTCTCACCTCGCTGCTCCTTCACCCCGAAGAAGAGAACCAGGCTGCAGAGGAAGAAGAGAGCGCCGGCGGCCAGGCCTGAGGTCAGGAAGGCTTTCGTCTGCTCCGGGAAACAAGAGAAAACAAGTCACAGTTATAATGATGATAATGTTGGAACGCTCCCCGTCTGCAAATACACACGAGAGTGAACTGTAACAAAGGTCTGAATTCTGTCAGAGATAATATGTAATGACTGACAACACAAGCCTGGGAGAGCGCACACGCACACGCACACACACACACACACACACACACACACACACACACACACACACACACACACACACACACACACACACACACACACAATAGTGTGTATGTGAGTGTAAGCAGACACCCCTGAGAACGCCATGTGTGGCGCACTCACTGTCTCCTGCAGCGCCGCCGCCTGGGGGGCCGCTGAGCTCGGGGGCGTGTCACAAACCTCCCGCCTCTCCGAGTTGTACACGGCGATGACCTGACCCTGGACCCCCGAGGCCAGCAGCATGGCCAGGACCTCCACACTCATTCCTGCACACGGAGCACAGACAGGGTTGGGGGGGGGGGGGGGGGGGGGGGGGTAGCTGTCTTACTGTAGGCTGTGGCCGAGTCCCGGTCCCTCTGGTCCCCCCCCAGGAACATGTTGAGGGACAGGTAGGGGACGTTGTAGCACTGAGGACGAGGGGAAGGAAGGAAAAGACGACTCAGCGCATGTGAGGGGTGTGAACCTCACGAACAGGAAAACAGTGGGAGACGCCGTCGTCATGGTGACGGGGAGAGAGGAGGGAGGAGGAGGAGTCATCGTATTTGATTTCAATTTGAAAAGAACAAATGTTACGTGAAAATTGCAGAATCTTTCGTGCTTTTTGTTTTCGACCAAAAAAACAGAAATAGTCAAATTAAGGGAGTAGTAGCAGCAGTGGTTCCAGGAGTGGTTTGAAGGATTTGATGACATCTAATGGTGACATTATGAATTGCAGCCGAGTGAGTATCATCATCTGGTCATCATGAACGCTTCTAGGTGTCTGGGAGAAACGGGAAATGGATTTGAGATGATATCAAAACACAAAAGGCCCTTTCTATTCCATTCCATTCTTATTTCCTGTTTGTTGGAATCAAATAAAAACACAATCATATCAAACGTGTTGGAGTTCAGCCTCTAACTCCCACTGATGACGCCTAACGTAAATAGACTTGATCTCAGAGTCTCCGTGAACCAGCTGTAAACAGACTCTTACACTCATGAGCGTCTCGAAGAGGCAGGTGACGCCGAGGAACCACAGGAAGCTGAGGGGCTGAGACCTGGAGCCTCCGGGCCGGAGCCACAGCAGCAGGTAGGACAGGACGGCCGGGGGAGTGGACAGCAGCAGCCTGGGACACGGGACAGGGATGAGTCCAGCCCCCGAGGACCACGACCAGGCCCGACCCCCATTCAGCGCGCGAGCGCACCAAACACCCACCAGGGGGCCAGTTTGCCGATGGCCGTCGGTTTACTGCGGCTGACCAGGAATCCGACCAGGGGGTCGGTGACGGCGTCCCAGGCTCTGCTCCCGAACAAGTATTCGCTTCCATTCTTATTTCCTGTTTGATGGAATCAAATAAAAACACAATCATAACAAACGTGTTGGAGTTCAGCCTCTAACTCCCACTGATGATGCCTAACATAAATAGACTTGATCTCAGAGTGTCCGTGAACCAGCTGTAAACAGACACTTACACTCATCAGCGTCTCGAAGAGGCAGGTGACGCCGAGGAACCACAGGAAGCTGAGGGGCTGAGACCTGGAGCCTCCGGGCCGGAGCCACAGCAGCAGGTAGGACAGGACGGCCGGGGGAGTGGACAGCAGCAGCCTGGGACACGGGACAGGGATGAGTCCAGCCCCCGAGGACCACGACCAGGCCCGACCCCCATTCAGCGCGCGAGCGCACCAAACACCCACCAGGGGGCCAGTTTGCCGATGGCCGTCGGTTTACTGCGGCTGACCAGGAATCCGACCAGGGGGTCGGTGACGGCGTCCCAGGCTCTGCTCCCGAACAAGACGAGGGACACGTAGGACGCCTGCAGCTGAGGAGGCAGAGGTCAATGACCTTTAAGGTGAAAGGGCTGTTTGACGGGGCATCGATGATAAGGGCAAATAATCAATTCGTTGAACAGTTTTATGGTTGTGGTTGTTGTTGTTGCTGTTGTTGTTGTCATCATCATCAATAACAATAATAATAATAATAATGATGATGACGATGGTAATGATAGAAAAATTGAAAATGTATGAAGTCAAATAAAAACAAAAATCTAAATAAATAGAAGAAGTCTCACCTGCACCACGTCCAGCAGGAAGATCTGCAGTGAGACCCCCATGGCCACAGCAGTGATCTGATACGGGACCCCACCCACCGCGTAACACAACTTCCTGGTCAGTGGGATCCCCCCCGACCCCTGTGAGGAGCAGACAGGAAGCTGCGGGACAAAATCTCTGCGTTCCCATGGCAACGGCGGACACACGGGCCCCCGGCAGTTCAAAGGAAATACAGCTTTTTCTAAAAACTCCTTTGAAGCCGTCCTGCACGCGACTTTTAGACAGACAGCAGATCAATAGGCAGAACTTAAGGCCTTAGAATGTACAACAGCAGAACAATGATCAATAACTCACCCTCTGGTGGTCGGTGCCGGAGTTTGTGTCCGCGCTCTTTTTCAATAATCGAACCTTTAACGTCTGCACCTGGTTTGTCAAACCTTTAAAACAACTCATTCTGCAGAGGGAGGAGGAAACATGCCACAAGGTCGAGGGACAGGTTCAATCTGATGCTGCCTGTGGGTGTGAGACCACAATGGATCTACTCATGCACACACACACACACACACACACACACAACAATGGAATCTGGTTTGACCACAACTGACATGTGTTCAAGTATCAAATAACCACCGAGGAAAACATTTACACGTTTAGATAAATGGTCAGATGGATAGAATTTCAAGTGTCAGAATCAGGACTATTTTGCCCTCCGGTGGAGGACGAGTGGAACTTCACTCCTTTTTTTTTGTGTGTGAAAATGTAAACAAATAAAAGCTGTAAACAAATCAACAACAAACAAAGTGGAGAGTCACGACAGCGTCCTGATGAAACCTCCTTCAGACCGACAGGATCCGGACGTCGACGTGGATCGGCTCCAAATTGCAACACTGTCATAAATTTCCTGGCTCATCGTCAAGATCCAGGAATCAACAACATGCACCTTTCAAACACACTGCAAACCAACTAAAAACATAGTGGAATGTGGCCCACACATGAAACTAGCACTTGACTGAATTGTTCTTCTTGGTTTTACTGCTCATATCTGCTTCATGTTTGTACTTTTATTCAAATGTGTTACATTTTGATGAGACAGTTTGGACACAAGAAAACATTCATGGAACGTTGTGAAATATAAATATTTTTGATCATCAAGCATCATTTATCGACGCTTGATTTCTTTTATGCTAACTTTAACAGAGCCAAGTTTTAGATTTGATAGTTTGGTGTCCAAGCTGTGGTCTGCGGGCCAATCGTGGCCCACAAGCTATTATTATTATTATTATTTTTTTTTTAATCGGCCCGCAACAAAAGTCTTAAAAATATAATGGAACGCGGCCCACGTGTACAACTGTGACAGCTCAGAAACACGCGACAGAGGCTTTCAATCATTTCATCTTTATTGAGGTCGACTCAGAACAGAACGTGACTCAGGTGTCACTTCGATCAACGCACGGGTTCAACAGTGAGGTTCATCAGCCTCATCACGAACAATGAGACAAAATGACGTCAACATAAAAATCAAAATAAAAAAAATCGGAATAGATCTCAATAACAAATAATTAAGAAATCTGGAGAGAGAAAAACAAAACAAATAAAAGGAATAAACCCAGCGGGCTAAGCTCCGCCTCCTCCGTCCTGATGTGCCTCCATCTTTGTTTGGGTCCTACAGGTTGGTGCTCTTCCCCACAGTGTCCTTGGCCTGTCTCAGTCCGTACAGCCACTTGATGACTCTGGCGTTCCTCTCGATGACCGAGACGCCGTAAGGAACCCGCATGGCCACGTTCCCCGCGTCGTCATCGTCGTCTTCATCCTCCCCCTCCTCCCCCCCCTCCTCCCCCCCGGAGCCTGCACACTCGGACCCGGGGGCGCTCACGCTGCGGAAGCGCGCGAGCGACACGATGTCGGAGCTGGACCCGGGCAGACCCGGCAGGTCCTGCGGGTCCAGACCGCACAGGTTGAAGAAGCGCTCCAGCTCCGTCCCGGCTCTGGAGAAGCGGTCGCTCATGTCCGATTTGGAGCGGGTGAGGGACGGGCGTTTCCTGGAGCTGGAGGAGGACAGGCGGGTGATGGCGGGGGAGGGAGGCGGGAACAGAGGGAAGGCGGCGGCAGGGGGAGGGGCGGGGGGAGGGGCAGCGGCGGGAGCGGAGGGGGCGAGGTTGTCGGGCGGAGACGCGGCGACGACGGCTTTGAGAGGAGCGGGCGGAGCGTTGTTGGTCCGGGGGTGGAGGAGGCGGCGGTGGGAGGCGGCCGGGCGGAGCGGGAAGTGGAAATGTGGCGGGATGGGCTGCAGGGGCTGACGCATGAACTGCGGCGGCCGGCACGGCGCCCTCAGGGGGCCGGCCGGGGGCATGACGTCCACCCTGCGCACCGTCCCTGCCGCCGGAGAAGCGGGGGAACCCGAGGGCTCCGCCGAGGACTTTAACCGGACCTTAGCCGGACTGGCCCAGTCGGGGCGAGCGGGGCGAGGGGGCGGTACCGGCCTCTCCTTCTTCGGCGGCGTCTCCGTGGGCGCGGGGGGCGGAGCCTTGCTCTCCTCCGAGCTCATGGTGGCGCTGGACTGAGGCTCGTCGCTCACGTCGCTGATGAGGTTACTCAGGTGCTCCAGGTCCAGCTGGACTCCGCCCTCCGGCTTGGCTTTGGTCGGGGTCTGGGTCTTCCTGGTGGGCCGCAGGGCGGAGGCGGGGCTGGATGCTGGCCGCGGGGCGGGGGCGGGGGCGGGGGCGGGGGCGGGGCTTGGCGCCGGCCTCCGCGCCTCGGCAGCTCTGACCGGCTGCTGCTTGCTGAGAGCCTCCTGACTCTTGACGTACTTGGCTTTGTCGGCCTCCAGCCTCTCCACCGCGCTCTGCTTCGGCCTGGGCTCCGGCGCCGGACCCTGCCGACCCACCGGGCCCTTGGGTCGCAGGCGCGGGGGCGTGGCCGCCACGGGACTCCTCGCCGGCATCCTGGCCGGGCGCCGCAGAGCCTCCACGGGCATTTTTGCCGATCGAGTCGTCGAGCCTGTCCGAGTCGCAACTTCCTTTTTTTCTTCAGCCACTTGCAGAAAACGTGGTGTAGTCCTTTATTTGTAGCTCCGCCCCCTTTCTGCAGAGACGTAACGGCAGCATCTCACATCCTGATGTCTGGACTTCCTGTGGACGAGAGACGACATCATCATCATCATCATCATCATCATCATCATCATCATCATCACCCGGGAAGGAACAGCTCAATCGAGAGGTCCCGCGTCTCACTGCTCCAACACTAAGGATATCATAACCTCCACACTGACCCTTCACTCCCAGACCCTCCCCCTTCTTCAAGGCCGCAGCCAATGGGCTTCCTCCATCAGCAAGTTCACAGCATAATGAGTCGCACTCATCCATCTCCTCAGACACACACACAATGAGAGTGACACTTCAGTCTGAGTCGGGTGGACGGCCTGTGAAAAGACTGGCAGGGGTGTGTGTGTGTGTGTGTGTGTGTGTGTGTGTGTGTGTGTGATACACACACACACACAGCTGCTGTGGGAACAATGACTCCCCACCTTTAAATAAAGCAGCCATTAGTCAGGGTCGGCAGCCGGCGTCAAACCTCAGTGTTTGTGCAGTAAAGTCCCGGTCAGCGGTTAGAGGTTAAAGGTGCAGTGTGTGGTGTTTAGTGCCACCTAGTGCTGAAGTTGCACGTTGCAGCTGAATTCCCTTCACCTCACCCTCCCATTCCAAAACGTGCAGGAGAACCTACGGCAGCCTTCGGTGATCAATACAAGTCAAAAGATGAGCATGGTGCAAGATGGCCGCCTCCACAGGGAGGAGCTGCTGCTGCTGCTGATGTAAACATTAAAGGCTCATTATGAAAAACATTTCCACATTCAGGTGATTACACAGCGACATGAAAACATCAATATGAGTGGGAAAGATGTCGAGAAAAAAATGACACACTGGACCTTTAACGCAGTTTGTGTTGTTGTGATTTGAAGGTCACAGGAGTCAACTTGGTAAATACATCTGGGAATACACACATATATGTAAATACATGTGTGTGTGTGTGTGTGTGTGTGTGTGTGTGTGTGTGTGTGTGTGTGTGTGTGTGTGTGCACTTCAGATTTCAAACGCTCCTCTCACTCACTCACAGTCGACATCTCACATTCCTCACATATTTGGAATTCCAGGCTGAGCAGGACCAGACTCCTGCTGCTGAGTGAAGGAGATGAGGAAACAAGGAGGCGAGGAGAGGAGAGGAGACACCTGACGCCACCATCCCAAGATCTCGCAGTTCCAAACACAACACATCAGCAGTGAACTTCCTCTCCTCCACCAGCAGGGGGCGAGCGAGAACAGGAAGTTGTTAGTCTCACGCTAATGAGTGGACTGCCCCCTGCAGGCTGCTGCAGTTAACACGACGCCTCCATCACTCTGATACCAGCTCAGTCTGGACTCAGTGGAACACGTGACCTTTGCTAAAACGCTCTCCAACTCCAGCCTAACTTAAAGGTGCAGTGTGTACGATTTGGTGACATCTACAGGTGAAGTTGCATGTTGTATCCGTCACCTCACCCTTCCCATTTGAGCACGCAGGAGAAAGTACGGTGGCCCTCAGTAGTCATTAAAGCTCAGGAGATATTTACTGTGTCCCCTCTGGGCTATTGTAAAAACATGGCGGCCCCCATAGGGTGGACCCCGCTCCTGGTGTAAACAAACATTAAAGGGCTCATTTTAGGGTGATGTAAAAAGAACGTGATTATACATTTGTAGAAATTTAACTGTATAATTCTTTAGATAGAAGTGACCAAAATCGTACACACTGCACCTTTAATCTGTTATATTTGCTGATGCAACATGGCCGCCTCCACGGGGAGAACTCCTCCTCCACATGTGTGTACACAGCAGTAAATCACAATGCGCGATGATGCAACGATCACACTCGTCCGCTTACTTATGTCAAATCTTCCAGAAACGGAATGAATTCACAGTCATTCTACGTACTGGACCTTTAACAGAATTGGGATCCTCTCAGAAACATATGTTCCATAACCGCGGGGACACGTCGTCCAAGAAATGAGAAGCTACGAGTCAGCACGTCCCTTGTTGTCATGTGCGTGAAACACTGCGGTGAGCGTCCAATGGAAACGCAGTGTTCGCTCAGCGCTGTCGCTTAAAGGTGCAGTGTGTACGATCTCACGGTGAATTTGCATAATGTATCCATCACCTCCCCCTCCCCATTCGAGCAGGCAGGAGAACCTGTGGTCGACTTCACTCGTCACTAAAGCGTGTCCACTCTGATGAAAAAACATGGCCGCCCCCCTGGAGAGGACCCACTCCGGGTGTAAATAAACGTACATGGACTCATTCGAGGGCAATGAAAACAACAAATTCACGAATATGTCAGTCTGCAATTATTTTGTAATATTTTTAGACGTGACAAAAATGGCCGGAATCTTACACACTGCACCTTTAATGAGCGGGGGGGGGCTTCACACTTCAAGGAAGCAGCAGGCCTCAACCACACAGGAATGTGGAGAGGTGGCTGCACACAAACACAAATAGAGACAGACAGCAATGTCTGCGACAAGAGGTGGCACGTCCAGCTGGACACACACACACACACACACACACACACACACACACACACACACACACACACACACACACACACACACACACACACACACACACACACACAGACAAAAGGCAGGTAAACAACACAGGCAGCCCCTGTGAGTCAGGGCCCGCTGTTCCCTGCTCCAGGCCTGACAGGCAGTGAAGGTGTGGATCAGCCAGGTCCACTTTGATTGTTTTAGACTTTGAATCATCAAAGGAGGAATAAAACTCACCTCCTGTGGACGAGGTCCTGAGTGGGTCCAGCTGCATGGCTTCCTCTCTGCGATCACACACACACTCTCAGAGGACACACACACACACACACACACACACACACGGAGAGAGAGAGAGACGTGTGAGTGCGTGTGTTTGAAGCTGCACAAGACAAACCTGTTTGACAACTCATGTGTGCTGCCCCTGCTGCTAAGCCCCGCCCCCCTCTCCACCTCTGATTGGTCCACTCGCCCCTGCTGCGAGGAAGCACCACTGACCTCAGAGGTCACGTGACTCATGTGACATAATGAGTTACACCTATGACAGTCAAGTCTTACTCAGCAGAGCCCGAGGGACAACTGCATTTCATTTCAAAGTAAAAAGTGTGGTGATAAAAACACTCAGGGCGACAGAAACAAAAGTGAAAGTACAGAGTGTTTCAAA
>JAFBJT010111152.1:16672-29436 GCA_016785325.1 Chascanopsetta lugubris
TCGTCCTTCACAAGTGATCCGACACAGAGAGTGTTTCTCTTGTTTCTGCAGAATTGAATTGTCTTTTAGTTACAGACTCTGTTTGTCCTGATTAATCACCACACTGTTTGTTTTCTGTGTTTTTCTAGGTTTCCTAGGACGACCCGGCTCCCCACGAGTTCTGATTCTTCTAAAGACAGGATCTATGCCTTAGACTGGATTTGACTTCAATCACAAATCTGTATATATATATATATATATATATGTATATATATATATACAGCTTCTATTACTCCAGTTTGAATTCAGCCTCCTCCCCCTCACCCCCCCCCTCTCCTCACCCCTGAGGCACCACAACACATTCAAGTCTACACACAAACACCAGGCACCATGTCCTCCATCCTTCCCTTCACTCCCCCGGTAGTGAAGCGCCTCCTGGGATGGAAGAAGACCCCAGCAGGGAGCGGGGGGGCAGGAGGAGGAATAGGAAGTGTCGGGGAGCAGAACGGAGGAGGGCAGGAGGACAAGTGGTGCGAGAAGGCGGTGAAGAGCCTGGTGAAGAAGCTGAAGAAGACGGGGCAGCTGGATGAGCTGGAGAAGGCCATCAGCACCCAGAACAGCAACACCAAGTGTGTCACCATACCCAGGTGAGAGCGGGCCGCGTGCACCCCTCACTCCCGTTAATGGTTCAGTCCATGGAAGGGCAGACCTTTGATTCTCTGACATTCGGACTGGTGGGCTTCTAAAGAAATCGAATCAACCAATCACCGCTCATTTTTTCAATCATTTCGTACCTGATGAATGATTGCAGATTAAAAGCAGTCGAAGTCTGAGTTTGAGAAAGATCTTTTGATCTGGTATTGATTTCTCGATGATTATTGGCTGACTTCAGCTGGATCCAGTCTGAGCTCACTCTCACATCCGCTCTTTGTTTGCGCTGCTTCACCACAACAGCATCAGGGCTCGGCGACAGGCCGAGGTGTGTCAACACACAGAGCAGGAGGCCTCGCGTCAACGCTTCTGTTGGGCAACATGCCCACTTCCCCTTACTGCTCTGCTGCAGGTTACCCAGGCGGCAGAAGTGAAACCTGATTGGAGGAAGCAGATGCCCCACACGTGATGAACCAAACGATAGGCAGGAAACCTTCACACCTCTGTAGGTTGTTGGATTCTTTCTGACGAGGGGCTCAAAGAGTGAAACAGCTTTATAGACAGTTTCCACCAACTTGATCAAAATGAAGGAAGTGGAATTCGACCGTTGGTTTGACCAAAGTCGTTTTTACCTCTGAGAAGTCGTTTGCTGCAGAAGATTCTTTAAATGAGTGGCTCCTTTGTCTTTGAGGGAAAATGAGTTACAGACGACACCTTCACTTCGCACGAGACTCGAACTCCCGACACAAGCGGGACGGAGTGTGTTTGGACTGGGACTCACGGCCTCGGCCGCTCAGTTCGGTCAAAGGCTTTGAGCCGGAACCGGTAATGAAACGCAGTGAGTTACTTCAAAGGAAAAGTAAAGAGAGTTTAGTGTTTTTTTTGCCAAAGGCTCCTTCTCCTCGTTTAGACGTGAGAGTCTCATGTATCTTTCAGAGGAGACGTCAGGAGACGTCTCTCACTGATGCATGATTAGTTACACGAGCCAAGTCACCAGACCAGGTGAAACCCCACCACCTCAGAGAGAGAGAGAGAGAGAGAGAGAGAGAGAGAGATGCCCATCAACCCTCAGAGGCTCAGCATCACAGCCCTGCCCTGAGATTCCATGAGCATCTCGTCCCTGAAGGTTCCTGTGAATTTCAGAGGAGGTCTGTTTCTTGAGGAGTTCAGAGGTCAGAGTCTGTGAAGTGGCTCCGATAGGACGACGGAGAGTCGTGCTCTTTGATGCTGCTGCTGTCGACTGTCAGCAGGACGAGTTTACCCGAGGCCGATCTCCACCGGGGATGAAGTAGCTTTGCTCGGCAGCTCTTGTCTTAGAGGCGGAGCGGCGTAGAATCAGAACCGCGAGGAGGCGGCAGAGGTTCTTAGGGTTCTGTTGGAGCGGAGTTAGGAAGGAGACAGCTGGGCATGGGAAGCGGAATGACCTTGAAGGAAGACGGCGCTCCCACACTGTCCACAGGGGGAAAACATCCTCACGATGTTTTACAAATAATCCAGTTGAAGCGATGACGGACATGAATCCGTTCTGCCTGTGAACTCTCCTCCCGGTGACGGGCAGGTCCGGAGATAAGCATCAGGGACAGAGAGCAGACACTGCTGTGATTGTGCTCTGACCTTTCAAGTAAGAAAGGAAGAAGAGGAGGCGGCATCAGTCTGGAGAGGGCAGAGTGGGGCCTGGTGTTTGGAGAGCTCTCAGAGAGCACTGATAAGTGGACAGATAGCAGCAGCAGCAGCAGCAGCAGCAGCAGCAGCAGCAGCAGCAGCTCTTGTTCAGGCAGGTTCTGATTGTGAGTTTGCTCTGATCACACCACAGAATCTCCCTCTCTCTTCCGTCTCTCTTCTTGTTTTCCTCTTCACATTCCTTCCTCTTGTCACTCTTCTGATCCATCCTCCCTCCCTCCTCCCTCCCTCTCTCTCTCCTCCCTCCCTCTCTCTCTCCTCCCTCCCTCTCTCTCTCCTCCCCCCTCTTTAGTAAAAACATGAGCAAAAATCGGGATGTGAGATTTTACCAGTCATTCACCTAATTTGCATTTTACACACACGTGTGTTTCATACGTTTTTATTCTGTTTCTCACGTCTGTGACTTCACGTCCTCATTCAACCTTCATCGTCGTGCGCATCGTTAGTCAGTGTGAGTCGTCGCACGTCTCCTCGTGTCGTAGAAATGATATGAAGACATGTGAATCATACATGTGTGTGATTCTGACATGATGTGCAGTCGGACCTCGCGGGAGCTCGGTTCCCCTTTAACCCCTGAACCCAGGAAACCTTCTGGCTCATCTCAGCTCCTCTCCCCTGTGAGGGAAGAACAGTGAAGCAGGAACTTACGAGTTTGAATTGTCTGCTACAAACTGAATCGCCTCTGCTCCTGCCTCTTCTGACTGCACCACATCACTGTCAGATCTGGACCCGTCCTTCAGTCCCTTCATGTGTGAGTTCTTATTGAAGAGAGCGAGCGAGCGTCTGTTTCCCTCCCTCACCTCAATAAGTGTGTCAGGACACTGTGACTCCACCAACTCATCTGGAATGAAACATCTCATGTTGATCATTTTTTATTTTTGATCCTTTTTGCACTTGTCCTGTGTCTGTGTGTGTGGACGCATGTGTGTGTGTGTGTGTGTGTGTGTGTGTGTCTGTCCATAGCAATTGCTCAGATCTATGGGGTCTAGGCTCAGGCCACACGATAGAGCAGTGGGACTCTGCAGGCATGTATGGATTCCCTGACCACAGCAGGTGAATACTCCCACACAACCTCCTCTGATAAAGAGACAGCGCTCATTCACCTCTGTCACAATTCAACTCTGTTACTGGCGCCACCACAGAAGAAGAAGCCGGTGTTGGTATTGGTTTGGATGTCGTCCCCCTGTATCCCACTAACTCCTCCCACCGCGCCCCCCTCAGGTCCCTGGACGGACGCCTGCAGGTGTCCCACCGTAAGGGTCTGCCCCACGTCATCTACTGCCGCCTCTGGAGATGGCCCGACCTTCACAGCCACCACGAGCTGAGGGCCATCGACACCTGTCAGTTCGCCTTCAACCTGAAGAAGGATGAAGTGTGTGTTAACCCCTACCATTACCAGAGAGTGGAGACGCCAGGTAAACCCCCCACCACAACGCCCAGCGGGTTAGGGTTCAGGGTTCAGCCTGAGGGTGAGGGTTCAGCCTGAGGGTTAGGGTTCAGCCTGAGGGTTAGGGTTCAGCCTGAGGGTTAGGGTTCAGCCTGAGGGTTAGGGTTCAGCCTGAGGGTTAGGGTTAGGGTTCAGCCTGAGGGTGAGGGTTCAGCCTGAGGGTTGGGGTTCAGCCTGAGGGTTAGGGTTCAGCCTGAGGGTGGGGGTTCAGCCTGAGGGTGAGGGTTCACCCTGAGGGTTAGGGTTCAGCCTGAGGGTGAGGGTGAGGGTTCAGCCTGAGGGTTGGGGTTCAGCCTGAGGGTGAGGGTTCAGCCTGAGGGTGAGGGTTCAGCCTGAGGGTGAGGGTTCAGCCTGAGGGTGGGGGTTCAGCCTGAGGGGGAGGGTTCAGCCTGAGGGTGAGGGTTCAGCCTGAGGGTGAGGGTGAGGGTTCACCCTGAGGGTGGGGGTTCACCCTGAGGGTGAGGGTTCACCCTGAGGGTGAGGGTTCACCCTGAGGGTGAGGGTTCAGCCTGAGGGTGAGGGTTCAGCCTGAGGGTGGGGGTTCAGCCCGAGGGTGAGGGTTCAGCCTGAGGGTGAGGGTTCAGCCTGAGGGTGAGGGTTCAGCCTGAGGGTGGGGGTTCACCCTGAGGGTGAGGGTGAGGGTTCAGCCTGAGGGTGGGGGTTCACCCTGAGGGTGAGGGTTCAGCCTGAGGGTGAGGGTGCTCTGACTGTGGAGTGGGATGAGCCCTTGCTTCCTTTGCTCTGCAGTGTTGCCTCCAGTGTTGGTGCCTCGTCACACAGAGATTCTGACGGAGCTTCCTCCTCTGGATGACTTCACAAACTCCATCCCTGAAAATACCAACTTCCCCGCGGGAATAGATCCTCCCAACAACTACATCCCAGGTCTGTCCCGCGGAATCCTGCTGTTAGCCCTCAAGGGCACGACACTGCTCCGTTTACAAGTTGTAAACAAATGTGTGTGTGTGTGTGTGTGTGTGTGTGTGTGCGTGTGTGTGCACAGAGACTCCTCCACCTGGCTACATCAGTGAAGATGGAGAGACCAGCGACCAGCAGATGAATCAAAGTATGGAATCAGGTAGACTAGTTTAGTCTGGTGGTTGGAAACAGACAGTAGAGATTTTCTCAAACTTCCCTCTGCAGTTCAATAAAGCAGGATTTGAAAACATCTCTTGTTCTTCAGGTTCACCGGCAGAAATGTCACCCAGCACCCTGTCGCCCGTCAGTCACGGCCTGGGTAAGACGAGACGCGTCATTGGCTCCTCGCTGCTTCTAAAACACTCTCTGTGCTGCTTTGTGAAAGTGTTGAACTCTTCCTCTGTGGTTCTCCAGACCTGCAGCCGGTCACGTACAGCGAGCCGGCCTTCTGGTGCTCGATAGCCTACTACGAACTAAACCAGCGGGTGGGCGAGACCTTCCACGCCTCTCAGCCCTCTCTGACCGTGGACGGATTCACCGACCCCTCCAACTCCGAGCGCTTCTGTCTCGGGCTCCTCAGCAACGTCAACAGGAACGCCACCGTTGAAATGACACGGAGACACATAGGTAAGAGCCGAGCAGCTCGCGTGGACCTTCTCCCTTCTTCCTCCCGCGTTCACCTCGGGTGCCTCTACTTCCTGTCAGGTCGCGGTGTGAGGTTGTACTACATCGGCGGGGAGGTGTTTGCCGAGTGCCTCAGCGACAGTGCCATTTTTGTCCAGAGTCCAAACTGCAACCAGCGATACGGCTGGCATCCGGCCACGGTCTGCAAGATCCCCCCCGGTCAGTCCTCCGACAGGGTCCTGAAGGCGGTGCAGCTCCCACTGAGACCTTCACTCACTCATCGTGTCACGTTCAGCATTTCATCTTCCCCTGACGCTCCTCTGCTTTCCTCCCCTCAGGCTGTAACCTGAAGATCTTCAACAACCAGGAGTTTGCGGCGCTGCTGGCTCAGTCAGTCAATCAGGGATTCGAGGCGGTTTACCAGCTCACCAGGATGTGCACCATCAGGATGAGCTTCGTCAAAGGCTGGGGGGCAGAGTACAGGTGTGTTGATGCCCCACACGTCTGTCCTGACCAATGAGAGGCTGAAGGTTCCAGACCTCACTGACTGAGCTCAAAGCTCAGGGCATCGTGACTCTGACACCTGCTGTGAAAGGGTTATTATGAAGTTCTGTTCCATAGTTAGAGACATGTCATTATTTACTGTTGGTGGGATCAATGCAGGTTTATCTATTCATTTGAGGGGTTTGGCGCCTTTTACATTGGAAGGCGTCAGGTTGTAAATAAGATCAATAACATGAGGCCTTTTCCTCTGTTTCATCAAAGGAACATTAACCTTAAATGACTTCTGTTGGGATCCGGCGCTAAAAATAGAAAACTGAATGAAACGAACTTGACCTTGCGGTGTGGGCGTCGCCCTGCTGATGTCATGGTGTGTGAAACACTGAATCACCACTTCATCCTCCTCTTGTTGTTGAATGTCAAAGATTTCAGTGTTTTTTTCTTCAAGTATCTGAGCAGACGACAGACAGACAGAGAGACAGACAGAGAGAGAGACAGACAGACAGACAGACAGACAGACAGACAGACAGAGCGAGAGACAGAGAGACAGACAGACAGAGAGACAGACAGACAGACAGAGCGAGAGACAGAGAGACAGACAGACAGACAGAGCGAGAGACAGAGAGACAGACAGACAGACAGAGTGAGAGACAGACAGACAGAGAGACAGACAGACAGACAGACAGAGAGACAGACAGACAGACAGAGCGAGAGACAGAGAGACAGACAGACAGACAGAGTGAGAGACAGACAGACAGAGAGAGAGACAGACAGACAAAGCGAGAGACAGACAGACAGACAGTGCAAGAGACAGAGAGACAGACAGACAGAGCGAGAGACTGAGAGACAGACAGACAGACAGACAGCGAGAGACTGAGAGACAGACAGACAGAGCGAGAGACAGACAGACAGAGAGACAGACAGACAGACAGTGAGAGAGACAGACAGTGTTTGTGGCGAGTCACCAATCAGGGTTCAGGTTCTCTCAAAGTTCTGTTCCTCTGGTCAGACCCGTTCACCTCAGGCCTCCATCTCTATTTTGTGGTTAATCACTTTAAGGGTTAGTGCTCTGACCTCTGACCTCTGACCTCTGACCTCTGACCTCTGACCTCTGACCTCTGACCTCTGACCTCCTGCTCCCTCTTTTATTGGCTCCTGTGCATGAAGTGAGGGATGAACTCTGTCTGCTCCCTGATGCTGTTGTGTCTCTGCAGACGTCAGACGGTCACCAGCACCCCCTGCTGGATCGAGCTGCACCTCAACGGCCCCCTCCAGTGGTTGGACAAGGTGCTGACCCAGATGGGCTCCCCCTCGGTGCGCTGCTCCAGCATGTCATAAAGACGGGTCAGTCTAACGGACACTTTCAGCAGGTTTGAACCGACCAAGACAAACTCTGAAGGTGAGAGAGTCAACAGCATTTCAGACAGACGACGACCGGAGGCGGGATCACACCAGCGACCTGGAGGAGGGAGAGCCGCCAACGGAGGGGGGCTTCACAGTGATGTCACACTGGACCCCATCACCTGTTGGATCTGACCTTCCAGTCATCACGGACCGATCAATAACAGTCATTCAAATCAGCCGGCGACACCAGGAGACGAGGGATGAAGAGCGAGGTGGCTTTCATCTTTTCGGGCTTTGAACCTCATCCCGCTCCACTCAGCTGTTTGTGGGACGGGTCACGTGAGCAGGACTCCGCCCGGGCCCCTCGCGACCTTTGACCTCCCACAGCGCGAAGCCTCCACTCGGCGCTGGTGTGGATGAGGGACAGAGGCTCCGGTTCTTCTTCGACCAAAGAGGATTCAGGCCTGGGTTCGACTTCCTCAGCCTCTCGCTGTTTGTGACCAACACTTCCAAATCATTTCACTCTCTCTCCACTTCCTCCTGCGAGTGACCACGCCCCCGACCTCAGGGGCCCCGCCCACAGGGAGAAGCAGCTGTAATTAATACGACATTCCCTGTCTTTACTTGTTTCTCACACACACACACACACACACACACACATTCATATACTGTAACACACGTTTTGAAATTCATACATCACTTCACTTGCTATTTGAAGACATGATTTCCTGCAGAGCTGGCCCCCCCCCCTCCCACCCCCCCCCCCCCCCCCCCCCCAGCGCAGTTTGTTCCACTCCAACCAGCACAGATCAAACAGAAGTGGAACCATGAAGTGGAGTCAGAACACGTCACCTCTTCAGAACCTCACAGAGCTTCGGTCCTTCCACTTTGACTTGGTTTGAGAACAGAAACGAGTTGTTCTGACCCGACACGGAGATGCTCTGGCTCCGCCCCCTGCCCCCCCCCCCCCCCCCCCCCCCCCGCATGCTCTCGCTGTCTCCGCCACTCGCCACTCTCACTATTGCATCACCTTGTAAATGAAGGGGAGTCCTGTGTGTCGGGACTCGGCATGAACCCAAGACTTGAAGCGTCAGCGTCGCCCCCTGCTGTTCAACAGGCTCGGACAGAGACGCGCCCTCCGCTCCCACAGAACCAGCAAGTCTCTGAATCTTTGCATCGATTGTTGCACGGTTTGCTCCAGTTTTGATGTTTTCCTGATTGGAAACGTCCCGCAGGTGCGCGGGACTTTAAAAAGAATGCCCCTATACTGTACTTGCACTGCCCCCAATCATGCACCCGTATTAAAGATGCCTTTTATGAAAAACACAGCAAGATATGCTTTGAAATGTACAGATAGGAATGTTGCAAATCCCACTTTGAAATTGCAAGAAAATCTTTGAGAACTTTAGGATATTCGCTCGTGAGATTGAGTGTGATTCGGCCGATTGGATGTATCCGGAGCATTTATTAGATTTCTATGAAATATCCCCGCGCCCTGATCAGAAACCAGCTGACTGTTCCTGGATTGGTATTTTTTCGAGTCCAAATCTTTCAAAAGTATTTAAGCTTTAAGTATTTGACGAGCTAGTTATACGACACAGTTATTATTTTCTTTACTCGTTCTTTTAGCTACGATTTTTGTATTTTCATGTATTTTTTTATATATAAATATATTTAAAATCTTCAAAGCTTTCTTCCTTTTTATTAGAACTCAGAATATTTTCTAGAAGGCTCCCTCTTGTTGGAATGACCACAGCTGGACGGTGAAGACGCGAATGTGAACGTATGTAGCATAGGATCTGAGGTGTTTGCCCGGTGACGGCGAGGTCCGGTCGTCACGGTTACCATCCTTCCTTCTTTGAATCCCTGCGGAAGCGCTGAATGAAAAGATGCCTTACTCTTTGTTTTCTCCACGTGGAGCCGATGCATCGATTATCACAGTGACGTCCCAAAGACCCGCCTTTGAACCCTGCTCACCACTCAACCCGTGGATCCAGTGTTTGACCGGTTTGAAGTGTAGTGTTTCAGTGTCGTTCAGGACTTTGGTTGGAGGCAGATTTGTCATCAGGTGGCAGCTGTTTGAAAAGCCGACTTTAGGACATTCCTTTGATTTGAACTCTGCCGTGTCGTGACTCTTGTTGCTCCTGTTTCTCGGCGTCGCTCCCGTGAACAGAGGAGTTTATTGACGTGCTGCATGTAAATCCATGTAACTGTGACTCCACATGCACCAGGATCAAACTCACATTCCATCTGAATTCTCCCAAACGCGAAACGGATCCAGTCCAAACGGACACTTCCTCACGGGACGTCCAGAATGTGATGAGGTTTTGTAAAACATCCCGAGGGTCGAACGCACACACGTGTGAAACGAGCTTTTTGACCAAAGTTGCTGAAAGTCTTGATTGTTTGAAGCCAACAAAGTGTGAATGCTCTTTGTCCCTGAATGTCTCCGTCTCTTTTCTTTTCAGACAAAGTCACTTCAACAAGTCCAGTTTGATCTTGTGTTGTCCGGGAGTTTGAACCTCAGTCAGTCAGAAGTCGGACGAGTTCAGTAGAGTAACATGTTGAAGCCTCGTGTGTAAAACGCAGGTTCCAGTTCCACCTGAAACTCTGTCACTCTTCAGTTTGGGAAAATGAGACCGAATGAGGTTTTCCTGTGATGAGACCTCCACGTTCCTCCTGACACTTCATGTATCTTTTCTTTCTCTTGTTGTGATGACAATGTGCCCCCCCCCCCCCATGGAGCCCCCCCATCTCAACTCCTGATTTCAAACGAGAAGAAAAATCCAAAGTGGCTCTTTGGAGGAATGAAGTGTCGACATGTCACTCGCGGTGTTTCTTGTATAGTTTGACTTTTATTTGACCATTCATGCTTTATTATTATTTTTTTGTTTTTCTTGCTATCGACAGATTATTATATTATTATTATTATTATTCCATTAGAGAACAAGCTGTTAGGATTTTCTGTCTTCTTCAAACACTGATGATGAATCTTCATAGACTTTCCGACTCTTCTTCATATACATTCAACTTATTACAGTGTACACTAATAAAGCTCTTTGAATTCAGCTGTCTGCTCTCAAACTCACTTTGTGTGTGTGTGTGTGTGTGTGTGTGTGTGTGTTCAAAGCTCAACTCATCAGAGATGTTTCATATTTTTGCTTTTCGATAGTAGTTTTGAGACGATTGATGAAAAAATAAAATAAGGATACATTTTAAAATGTAAGGCCAAATGTGTGTGTGTGTGTGTGTACTACACTAAATCTTGTTCTATTCCTGATCCATTCCTTTAAATCAAAATGACTAAATGATTCTTGGTGTTTTACTGGTATTTTTTTAATATCAGATAATCGAATGATAATTCTCCAAAAGTACATATTTTATTATTCCGAGGTTTCATCTGAGACAGGACAGATATAAATATCAATTCTTTGTGGGCCCTGAGTTCATATAAATCTCATTATGATACCTGACTTTAAAGACTTTGTAATATTTGTGTTTATAATAGTGTTTTGGAAAATACATTCATTGGACTTTTCCTGCCCCTCCCACTTTGGAGGGCAGGCAGTGGGCGTGGCTTCTCAATTAGCCTAACGGAAGCAGGTGTGACAGAGCGGAAGCAGTATGGCGGCTTGTTGGCGTGAAAGTTGGACCAAAGAAGATCGACACTCCACTTCCTGTTGAGCAGAAGAGTTTGTTTGGACCTTTGATCAGCTACACCTGCAAAATGAAGGTAGGACAACAACAACAACAACAGCAGCAGCTTTCACCCTGCGACATAAACACACAGTTTAAACCAGGTTTATAAAAGAAATACAAATATAAAACCAGGAAATCGGAAGGAAACGGCTCTTGTTTTCTCGTCATGAATGATGTTTTCATTATCACAGTAATCAATTCATATCCCTGAACCTTAAAACCGGTGCAATCGAAGCTTTATATTCATTTAACAGCGAAAACTCAAATCGATGGAATTGTAAGAGGAGTTGGACGGGATTTGTGTCGATGCGTGTAATGTGGTTGTTCGGCCACCAGAGGGCGACAGAGGCCGAGTGTCCGCGCGCTCTGCGGCAGCGGCGCTGTAATGAAAAGGTTGAAACCCTGCAGGGAAATGTAATATTCATATCTTCAATAAATGGTCTGTTATTTGGATTCTCTGCTTTTTAATAATTGTCTCATCATTTTTATTTATTTAGATGTTTTAGAATAAATTTTAATCTTAAACTTGAATCACAAAGGCTGGTGTTTAAATGGTGTCATTTACTTTGATATATCTTTCTGTTTCTTGTTGGAAAATAGTTGTATTTGCAGGTATAATGTTTCATATGTTTAATATTATTTCATTAAATCCTCTTTAGATTGTGTTTTGTAAATTTTCACAATTTATTGTAAATTAAAGTTCAGGTTTAAATCAGATTCACAAATAAAGAGAAACAACATTTTAACTTTGGCTGCAGTTTGACTTTCAACGCACTTCTTTACTTCTGTATCTGCTCAGACTAAAGTGTGTGTGTGTGTGTGTGTGTGTGTGTGTGTGTGTGTGTGTGTGAGAGTGTATTGGCACTGACACCGACACAGTCATGATAAATAACAAAGAGATAAATTGCTGCTGGCTGCTGAATAATTTATGTTTGTTTACTGTCAGTGAATAAAACCTTTAGTGTGTGTGTGTGTGTGTGTGTGTGTGTGTGTGTGTGTGCGCGCGCGCAGCCTCTCACTTCTCAGACATTAACACACATTAAAAACATTTGCTGGTGCACTTAGTGTGAAGAGTGAGAGGAAGAGAGAGAGTTTCAGCCTCTTTGCTCTGATTGGATGAACGGATTTCAACAGGAAGTTCCTTGGATTTGAGTTTGTGTCTGTGGCTCATGATGGTCGACCAGCAGGTGTCACTGAATCCTTCAGACTGAACCTTTAACAGCTGCTGTTCATACGTTCACGTGTGTTATTGTCTGTGAGTGTTTCACCTGTTCTCCATCAACACCGTGTGTGTGTGTGTGTGTGTGTGTGTGTGTGTGTGTGTGTGTCAGGCCCGTGACGGTGGCCGTCACTTTAAGGCCGGTGTGTAGCAGAAGGGATTCGAGCTCATAGACACACGCGCGCTCCTTCCTGTGCCCGCGGCGTCCGCTTTATGGGACGGATATCGACCCGCCGGGCTGTAACACTCGGGTCCCGAGCAGCGGCTGCAAATGCAGAATGTTTTCCAATGAGTGAGGGAGTGAATTACAGTGAGACTCGGCCCGTCAGGATACAGAGGGTTATAGGTTCTATCACAGAGGGTTATAGGTTCTATCACAGAGGGTTATAGGTTCTATCACAGAGGGTTATAGGTTCTATCACAGAGGGTTATAGGTTCTATCACAGAGGGAGACGGGTTCCGAACTGGACAGTGAATAGATATTCACATTATTTACCATGAAGGCCTTCACACTGAACCTTTAAGGTGAAAATCAAACTACACACACACACACACACACACACACACACACACACACACACACACACACACACACACACACACACACACACACACACACACACAGGAGCCTCCTGTCACTCATCTGTGACGCCCGCTGAGCAGCGCAGGTCCTGACACTCGACCTGAGCGCTGACCCCTCCCCTC
>JAFBJT010111154.1:0-34831 GCA_016785325.1 Chascanopsetta lugubris
AGACAGAGAGAGAGACAGACAGACAGACAGACAGAGAGAGACAGAGAGAGAGAGAGACAGAGAGAGAGAGAGACAGAGAGAGAGAGAGAGACAGAGAGAGAGACAGAGAGAGAGAGAGAGAGACAGGACTTTCAGGTCAAACAGTGACAGACGGGTTTGTTTAAAACACTCCTTAGGATAACACACACACACACACACACACACACGGAGCAGAATGTGGGTTCTGAGTGCAGCTTTAGAACCGAGCCTCCTCCAGAACACACACTGTAAACACACTTCATCCAAACCGGAACAAGCTCCTACAAACGGCGTGAATCCTGAACGCGTCACGTGATGAGAGGAAGCGGCAGTGAGTCACAGAGGAGCCGAGGCTCAAAGCAAGACAGACACATTTCTGTTAGCATTAGCATTAGCATTAGCATTAGCATGAGCATTTAGCTGCAGACTGACCGGCTGTCCCATGTGAGTGACGGCCGGACGTGGAGGCAGAGCAGCGGGGGCAACAGGAGCCACACGCGGGGGCAAGTCACCGGCGCCGCGTCCATCGTCGCAGTGACAGGAGGGAAGCAGCCTCCTGCGCGCGCTGCTTCCGGCATCACGAGGCGCCACCGGAAGTCAACACGCGCGGCTCCTTTCCTCTTCTTCCTTATTTGTAACTGCCTCAAACATTATGGGGCATTAGCGCCACCTACTGACGCGGGGTGTTTACACATGTAAACAGACTTGATATTCATCTGTAGGTTCAGGCCCTTCCCTTCACAAACTACACCACCGCCTGCGCTTTTGCCCCTCCACCCTCACTTCAAACCTCTGGACCCCAATACCCCTCCTCTTGCCCCTCAACACCCTCCTCTGCTCTTCATACGCTCTCCACCCCATCAACACACGCTCCGCTGACTCCTCCCCCTCCTCACGATACCCCGACCAGCTTCCATGTTTTACTGAGTGCCCCGGCCTCATCCTTACTGTCCTGCCCCCTGTTGCCCCTCCTGACCCCCTGCCCCCTAACACCATGCTGCCTCTCTGTTCCCCTTCCCACCCGATGAGCCTTTTCTCAGATTACCCCCTTTGCCTCTGCCTTGCTTATATTATGTATGTCAACCCTCTCCTTCCTTAATGCCCCCCCAGGGTACACCCCCGCTCTGTCTGCTGTCCTTCTGCAGACTACTCTCCAGAATAGCCACCCCAAAGCCAGTTACCCCGCATCTGGAGTCTTCGACCCATCAGTGTAGACCAATTACCCAAATACCCCCAACAGGTCCAGCCCTTTCCCCGACTCTCTTATCTAGCAGCCGTCAGTCCAACATCCAAGGAGCCGCGGCTGGATACCCCAGCGAGGGGCAAATACTCAAGACCTCCCACTCCAAACTCTCCCACCACGTCCTTACCAACCCCTCCAAAGTTCTTCTTCCAACCCCCTCCGTTCTCCAGCCGCCCCCGGGCCTCCGGTCGCCGCTCCGCCCCCTCGGTCCCGTTCCCGCCACGGATTCCCCCCCGAGTGAAACCTGCCCCTCTGCCCTCAGCGCGGCGGAGCCCACCCCCCTTCCTGATTCCCAGCGCAGCAGTTAGCACGACAGCACGGTCACGTCAGGGCC
Organism: Chascanopsetta lugubris; assembly: GCA_016785325.1. Taxonomy (NCBI): domain Eukaryota; kingdom Metazoa; phylum Chordata; class Actinopteri; order Pleuronectiformes; family Bothidae; genus Chascanopsetta; species Chascanopsetta lugubris. The sequence goes on from JAFBJT010111154.1 coordinate 1,596, forward strand.
AAGCACCAGCAGGTGTCGCTGCTGAGGCGCGTTTCAGCTCAGGGGCGCAGCCTCCTCTTTCAGCTCCTTTGAGCCTTTTCCTTCCAATGCTTCCATTCCAGTTCAGGGTTATTATACCAATGATTATTATACCAATGATTATTATACCAATGATTATTATACCAATGATTATTATACCAATGATTATTATACCAATGATTATTATACCAATGATTATTATACCAATGATTATTATACCAATGATTATTATACCAATGATTATTATACCAATGATTATTATACCAATGATTATTATACCAATGATTATTATACCAATGATTATTATACCAATGATTATTATACCAATGATTATTATACCAATGATTATTATACCAATGATTATTATACCAATGATTATTATACCAATGATTATTATACCAATGATTATTATACCAATGATTATTATACCAATGATTATTATACCAATGATTATTATACCAATGATTATTATACCAATGATTATTATACCAATGATTATTATACCAATGATTATTATACCAATGATTATTATACCAATGATTATTATACCAATGATTATTATACCAATGATTATTATACCAATGATTATTATACCAATGATTATTATACCAATGATTATTATATATATATATATATATATATACATATATATATATATATACCAATAACAACAACAATAATAACAATAATAAAAACAATAATAATAAATACATTTGAAAAAACATTTTGAGTACTCCTCAACTAGAACCATCACATGCGACAGAATGGCTCCACCCAACATGACACAGTGAGTCTGGGTGTGACCTTGTGAACTCGTCACCTCCCATCGACCCGCCAGACTTCCCTCGTGTGTCGGGTGGAACCAGTCAACACCCCCTCCACCTCACAGGCCCGTTTCTTTGAAACAGCCCCATGAGACAGGTGCTTCCATGGAAACCGCTTCACACAGCTCAGTCACTTCCTCAGAGCGGAGTCTGTCAATGAGAACCGGCCCGACGGCTTCACCTGGCGCCAGCTGCTGCTTTGTTGCTGGCTGGATGTGGTGTCAGTCACACTGGGCCACTCCACTCCACTCCACTCCACTCCACTCCACTCCACTCCACAGACTGGGTTTCGACCCAAGTCGACATTAAAGGTTCAGTGCGTAAGATTTCAGAAAATCGAGACGATTGTTACTGGTAGAAATTAAATATTAAGACACTGACATGTGTATGTGATTGTATTTGGTAATAACCTTCGTGCACAAATAGTTTTCATTATCCTCGGTTCTCTCTACAGGGGGCGCTACATTTCTTCAACAGCCCAGAGTCAACAAACCTCCTTTCGTTTTGTTACTCTCCTTTTGACTTAATGTGACAAATGAATGCAAACATTGTTTCTTATAATTGCTTGAAAAAGAAGGGTAAGATGAGGGCTAGTCAGTCGCAATATGCAAAGTCACCACTTGGAGTCACTAAATCCAACATACTGTACTTTACTGTACCTCCTAATCACGGTCAGCATCATTGGACGAGTGCATGTAGGCGCTTTATAAGAGATACCTGGTTCAGCACACAGGGGCGACAGTGGGTCGTCCACTAAAAAGTGGATCGGGGTTTCAACACATTTTAGAAGTGGCCAAAATGACCAAACTCTGACACACTGCACCTTTAAAGGGCTCATTCTAAGGTAATAAGAACATCATTATGACCTGATTACCTTTTAATAACGATGCTGCCAATAGCTCTTTCCACCCTGCACCCTTTGCAATGGTCCTTTAACAAAATGGAATTTTTTTTTTTTTTTGGGCGAACCTGAAACCTAATGATTAAAACCGGTCTTTACCCTTCCAAAGAATAATTGTGTTTATCTAATCAAAGTTTCGATGGTGTTTGTTCTGCCTGTAACTCTGACGCACACAGATCCTCTTCTTCTGAAACGCGACTTAAAGAGAAGTCCTGTTTCCCTCTTTTCCCACCGACCTCCACTCCAACACGAAACTCGGAGTGGACCGACACGTCACAGTCATTGTTCGAGTGATACCAGACGCGACACATTCCCCTTTTTTAGTCAAAGCAACTTCTCTTTCTCATCATCGCTCTGTGGTTTCATGAAAGTCAAAGGTTTAATTCCAGGATTGTCCAACATGGGGTTTCTGTCAGCACTCTACGTTTAGTACCGGACTGGATCAGGTGATGAAACTATTAGATTTATACACACACACACACACACACAGAGTCCATGATGTCACCCATAGGTGCTTATAAGGTCCACAGCGGTCAGTTTACTCACGTCTTCACTCGTCGGCCATCTTGCCTAATGCCTAACTCCTCCTACTTCCTGGTTCACCCAAAAAGGGGCAAAGAGGCGGAGCGCAGGTGGCGCTGGGGGCGGGCGCGTGGTGCCGTGGTCGGCCTCAAGCCTCAAGTGATACAAAAGTAACATAGCAACAGATTATTTATCAGTCAAGACCAATGGAGCTCAAATCCAAAGAAGAATCCGGGTTCTTTTAAGTGAATTGATAACTGATATAAAATCATTCCGTAAGTGAAAGTGTGCCGACTCATGAGAGCAGAGCGAATGGGAGGAAGAGACGGCTACAGAGACACAGTGTTTACAAAGATTCCTCAAGTTCCTCTGAAAACAAAACGATTGGTCATGTGAGAAAAGCTGGAGTTTCTCTGTTTACAGAGTGAACTTCTGCAGGAAGTCGTCGTCCTGGGACTGAGTCACAGCTCGGCTGCGTCAAGACGCCTCCGTCTGTTTGTTCATCCATCCTGTTGTTTACTGGGCCGTGTCCTGAGGTCACTGTGGGCGGGGCTTAGTCCCACTTGAACCAAACGTGTGGTGATCAATTATTATTTAGATACAAAACACGGACGCGGCAGCTGAATCCCACTGACTTCAAACTGTGTGTCTGGAACCTGAGGGCGGACAGATGTGAGCCCTTAGCTATCGTTAAAGACTGTCCATTCTGAGCCACCGTACAAAGATGGCGGCGCAACATGGCAAAACAATGGTTTTGAATATTGATGTAACTAGGCGCTCAGAAATGCATTCAAATGTCATGTTTAATTATTATCATTATTATATTATAATCAACGGTGATATTATTATTATCATTATTATTATTATCTTTATCATTATTATCATTATGTTTACCATTGTTATAAACAGCTATATTATTATTATCACTATTATTATCAACACATAAATACTATAATAAATTAAGTCTTCTCTACATGTTAAGGGGGGATCTGCAGGTTTTTTTTTACACACATACACACACACACACACACACACACACACACACACACATATACATACAACCCCATACTATACTCCTGTCTCACTTTCACATTCCTAGAAGTCACATGACTGAGCAGCAGCAGCAGCAGCAGCAGCAGCAGCAGCAGCTAAGTTTAAACCAGACCATAATAAGTCAGCACACATTGAAGAGCTGTCACTGACACAAACACTGATACGTCAGATACCACATGTTTGCATGTTTGTGGTGATGAGGTTGCCTGGCCCCGCCCCCTCGAGTAGTTTTCCCAGAGGGAAACAAACTTGGACTCTGGGACGATCCTTTATCTGCACATCATAAAGAGCTTATCCAGGAATTAGCCAGGTACCAATTTCACTTTCACTCTGACGCCCTGAACCCAAATGAACCGATGAACCCATGAAGAAAGTTTTGTTTTTGCTTGGATGGGGTGGTGGTGAAGTGCATTCTGGGTACTTGACACTGAGGTTGATTTATTCGTGCTCAGTGAACCAGCCTCCTTTGCAGCTGCACGCCAGACTCTCACAGACGTGACTCTGAATGTGAAACATCTGCTGAGCGAACGCGTCTGTGTAGAAGCTTGTTACGAATGTTTGATTCTGTCCAGGTCCGACAGGAAACCACATTTAAAGGTCCCGTGTTACTTTTGCCAGTGAACAAAACCTTTAAAGGGGCGGGTCCAAATCATTTGACATATTTGAACATATAAAAAAAGTGACAAAATACTGACTTTCCCTGGTAACTAGGTTTTTTTTTAGTTTTTTTTTTAAACACGCCCAACACAGATGAAGGCTATTTATAGAAATGTTTTTATCGACCTCCAGGATGACGGATGAGTGAGGTGAAAAAACGGGCAGTTCACAGGGTGGCCACTAGAGGCTGGCTCCAGAGGAGAGTCAATCCCCACTGACTCCCATGTTGAAATGGTCAACTTCAGAGTTGAATGAAACTTTGTAACTTGCTTATTTCTATTCTATAGACATTTGAAAGTGTGCATAAATAAGGGGCGTGGCCTCTTGACTGACACTGGGCCCGACCTGGCACCAGGAAGTTGGAGGAGTCAGGCGTCGTCAACATGGCGACGAGTGCCACGCCCACTATTCGCCTCCTGAGCACTGCACAGAAACCTATGGGTGACGTCACGGACAGCGCCTGTCTCTATAGAACTAAGAAAGCCCTTAAAGGTACAGTATGCGGAATTTTGACCTTTGGCTCTTTCCAACCTCTCGCCACATCTCTCAAGTGTCCCAGTATTCCACAGAAGTCAAATGATTCCGCAGGATCCTCCTCCCACTGCTGTAAATACCAGACTCAGAAGCTGCTGTGTCATGTTTCAGCCTCTGACAAACCGACAAGTCAACGAGTTTAAGCCTCAAAACAACTCGAAGCAGCGGGCCTCCGAAACTCATTCTCGTCCCTCTCTTTCTGGCACAGCGCTGATTACGATCGCACCACATGATCTCAGCAGCCACGGCTCCGCCCCCGCGGCTCAAGATCAGAGGCAGCGCTCAAGTTCTTCCTCTGCTCATCACAAAAGACTGCGACGGAGCCACTGCTGCCACTTTCCACTTCCCTCTCGCTTCAGCGCGTGCGCAGATACCAGATCTCTGCCTCAGACTTGGAGCCTGTTTTCTGACGGCGCGGCGAAAAAGCCACCAGTCATTGCGAGTCCCAGGTGAAGGCCCTTTTCTCGCTAATCAGCGAGCAGATAGCGTCGGCGCGGGTCATTTCCTGCTGCTGGACGTCATCAGTCGGTTGGTGACATTTGTAATGTCAAACTAGACTTATCTTACTCTTCGTTGGGCTCCGTACATCTTGGTACTGTAGTTTGAGGAGGTGTCAGATGTTCAGACAACAGTGGTGTCCTCATTCTGTCCACCTCTCCAGCCCCTGTTTCCCCCCTCTACCTCAAAGGCTCTGCAGAGCCCCTCCCCCTCCCTCCCCGATAAGCCCGGACTGCTCCGATTGGCCCACGTCTGTGTTGTGATTGAACAACAGCTGAGACGGGAATTGTCCTGCACAGCTCCAACAGGAAGTGGAGTGACAATAAAATGGCCAGGCCTTTCAGTGGCTAATAGTGGTAAAGAGCGCCCCCTTGTGTCCCAACACTACAAACTCCTCCTACATGCACAGAACTCCCGTGTGACCACGTGAAGACTTGAAGAGGCGAATGTGAGTCCTTTAAAAATACTCGTTGACCTCATCATCTCAAATGCTTGTCATGTTCAGTGGTTCTCTGGGGAAAGAGAGAGAGAGAACGTGATTGTAGCTCGACCAATCATTTCATTCGGTGATGATGTCACTAACTGGTCAGACATGAGCGGTTAGAAACAGTCGCGCAAAAAAAAAAAAACACCCATTTAAATCAGTTGACAATTTGTTGGAGCGTGTTCACAAGTTTGGGGGCGGAGCTTTGGAGGGATGCACCGGCCAGGTTTTTCGGGATTACCAACCCTGTCTTTAAAGCGGTTTCACTTGCAGTTTGACGGTCGACACCTTGATCTGGAAGTTTACTGAGAGTTAATCATCGTGGAGATGACTCGTGACTCGCGAGAGCAGCGGCCCAACCGACAATTTGACATCAACTTTCAGCTCCAGAGAAACGTCTGGTGGGTCCTGCTTCCTCCGACTGGAGCCGAGAACAATGAGACGCCTCAACTCAGTCGAAGTCAACAAGAGACAAAGACTCTTCAGTGAGCGACGCGAGAGACGGCGAGACAAGCGGGAGGAATCAGCGAGGGCCCTGAGATACAAATGAATTATGTATAAAAATGGAAATCGGAATTATTTCCGAAACAACCTGGGCTGAAAAAAAGGAAACGTATTCCTTTTTTTACATGTTTTCATTGAAAAGAGTCAAAAAATAGCAAATCTGCTCAAATCTGCTGCTAATTGTGATGATTTCTTTGTAAACATGCCGGTGACTTCTTGTCTTCGAAGGTAAACACAAATTGTGTTCTGTTGCTGTCCACAAGTTGAACGGCTTGAAGGGAACGTACGACAATAAAGGCTCATTCCCCGAAATCCCACAGATCAGAAAACAAAGTGAAAGAGTAGACGATGGGGTGAGAGGTTGTCGAGTTGAATTCTCCTGGTTCATGGTTTCTCAGAAGCATCAGGATTTCAGGAAGACACTACTTTCCTTTCCTTTCACATCTGGATCTACAGTCCTTAATCTGGATAGCGCAACAAGTGGAAGATGTTTCCTCAGTGATAAACAACCCCGTGATTAATGTCTTCATTCTTGTAAGTGGGGCTGGTTCAGTGAAACCACTTTCACTTTCATTCCAACTTGATTCTGTTTTGACAACAGACAGATCTGGATTAGGGAGCAGGATGCGTCCCGGCGGGTTCCCATCTCCTCCTTCTCATCCAGACCTTATTTACAAGTGCCCTTCAAGAAGCGTATGAGTTCCGGGGCTCATTTGTGTTCAGGTGTGAAACAAAAGGCAGCGCAACATTAGGTCTCGAAACAAACTCCGCTGCTCTGGTTCTGTTCACTCGAATCTCACTTCCCTTTATGTTCTTTTCTTTCGCTTTGACTCCGAGGTCCGTTTCAGTTACTGACTCATCACGATTCATAACAATCACTGATGAGCAACATGTGCTCTGCCAATGGTGTCGGATCATTTCCTGCAGCTGCCGCCCAGCCGTCCTTATCGCTCTCTGCAGCAGCGTTAACTCCACTAATGATTACATACACATATAAATATGATATAGCCAACGGTCTATATTGAAATAAACAACGGTGGAGCGCAATACATTCCATAAGTCCATAACCACGTCATATCGAAAGTAAATCCACTCACTTTTACTGTAACTCCAGTGGCTGTTCACAAGAAGTGGTTTGATGTCAATGGGAAATGCAATGTGTGTGTGTGTGTGTGTGTGTGTGTGTGTGTTGGGGGGGGGGGGGGGGGTTGCTGGACACAGGGGGGGGGGGGGGGTGTTGCTGGACACACATGAACACACACCTGCACCCAGAGTTCTTGGAAACACAATTCAACCACAACCATAGTCACCAACTGTCCAACTGCCTCAGGCGAGACAAACATGGGGCCGGTCAGAGGATCCAATCAGGACTTTGCAAAGTGTAAAAATGTCAACAACAACAAAAACAAGGACAATTCTCATCAAAGTCAAAGCGGTAGCAAGCAAACTGTTCTTTCTGTACTTTTTTAGCACTTAAATTAAAGTTGAAAAAAAAAAGTTATGTATGGGTTTTCATGTGGGGATGATAAGGGCCTCTTCTGTGATGGATCCTGGAGTCCACATTAGTATTGTTTTTATTTACTTATTTATCTACTGGAATGAGACCGAAAGCGACAAAATGGCGATGATGCAATTCCCTTGCATCGTACTAATTAAGAGGTAAACAAACAAAAACAGCAACATGACACAAAAACAGCAACAGAGAGGTTTCACGAGAATGGAATGTCTGTGTGTGTGTGTGTGTGTGTGTCTGTTTTTAATCTGGGCGGTTCAGGAATCTCTCTGTCAATGGGTGGAATGACACAGGCTAACAACAATAACCACAATACCGCAGAAATGCAACTCCCCCACCCCCACCCCCACCCCCACCACACACACACACACACACACAGAGGTGCCATTCATCATCATCATCATCATCATCTGTCTGCCTCTTGTGTTAGCGAACCCCCTGACAGCGGGTGTTTGCGCAGAGTTGTTGCAGCTTGAAGTGTAAAGAACAAAGTCTGCAGATGCCTGACATCGGATGTGTTAAAAATAAACGAATAAATAAATTTAAAAAAATAAAAAGCATCAAATCCTGAGCTCACTCAAACCCAAACTCCCCCAGTGCATCGACCAATCCCGCTCGTCCACGTCTCGCTTTCCTCTGCACATGCAACCAGTTCAAACTCCCGCTCAACCACAGGCAGCCCAGACGGAGTTCCCCTCCTCTGGAGCTGGTGAGTGGATCCTGCTGCAGAGCTCACAGGCACCAAGCGACACACACAGCGGACCCCCGATGACTGCCCACGTGGAGGGCCGTTGACGCCGTGGCTCCACTGCTGCTGTGCATAAAACACGTTGGATGCGCTTGTGTAAATATCTCCATTGCTCTTGTGTCTGCGCAAAGACGTTCATGGCCGTTGTGCAGCGGCTGTTGTGTAGGTGTATATCTGCTTATTGCTATTATGCAAATATGATGATGATGAAGATGAAGATGATGATACACTTGTTGAAAGTATGTGAATAAGGGTGTGTGTATCTATGTGTGTATGAATGTTTATATATTTACACATATGTTTACATGTGTATGTATTGTATGCGTATTTTATTATTTTTTTTAAACTTCATATATGCGTGTGTAAATATTTGTTTATATGTTTATAAACACGTGTGTGTACGGAAAACATTTAGAATGATTACTATCATTGTCCTTATCACTCTGGTGTCATCATCAGTAACTGTTTAGCTGCAACATTATCCCTTATATGGGCATGAATAAAGTTCTATTCTATTCTAGACATGTGTGAAGCTCCGTCTCTGCATCAATCTGTAATCTGACCCAATCTCCTCCGGCTGTGTTTCAGCCGCTCGTCTCTCTCTCCCTCTTCCACTGAAATGAAAGTCACAGGATAAGCCTGTTGACCAATCAGAGCTGACTCTGAAATCACACGCACACAGAAGCAGTGTAACCACACACACACACACACACACACACACACACACGCGCGCGAGGCTGCACAGGGTGAGGCCACATACGAAAATCTGCAAAGCACGAATGCAAAAGAGAAGAAAAGAATACAAACACCACAGTGGAGGACGAATGGAGGGAGAGGTCAGGGGCAGAAATCCAGTGTGAGAGTGTGTTTGAGATCGAGCTCTTGTTGCCATGACAACAAGCCGAGCAGCTCCTCTAAAAGCTGATGTGACAGTTTGCATCCAAGTTTGCATTGTAAAAAAAAAAAAAGAGGAAAAAAGCGTTTGACCACTTTAGAACTGCTCACGGAGCCTGAAACTACGCAAACCCCCGTTTGATTATTCAGCAGAAACGCTGCGGAATGCACCTTTAATCAAACAGGCTGTTGCGAACAGACATAACATGAGAGATTCCCAGACTCTCTGTCCCTGCAGCCTGTGGTCATTTACGATGAGAAGTGACTTAGGTTTCATGTTCCTGGGAACTCGCTATCCGAGTGCTGGGACCCTCCTTCCAAGTTATGACCACAAGAGCCGGCGCCGGCATCGTTTCGCCAACTACAGCGTCAACAGTTTGTACGAAGCTGAGATAAAGACTCCGGCAGCATCAACAATAAAAACACCTCGTCCAAACACGAAACAATGATCACTGTAACGCTGGCGGCTGCAGGTGTCGCAAAGTTTACTGCACGTATCCAATCATCTCCCAGTCAAAGTGATGAGGCAAAGGAGCACGACAATAATGGCCTCTGCTTTGTTCCTCCCTGGCTACAGTACAAACATGGCCGCCTCCTTAAATGTTGATAAAAGACTTACGCTAAGGTCACTTTCAAATTCTTTGTTTGTAACGATTTCAAACCTCGAGGGCTGAGGGATGAGGCCAGTACAGAAGTGGACAGGCGTGCAGTTCGCAAGGTGGCCACTAGAGTCCATCCCCAGAGACTCCCCTGCTAAAATGGCCGACCACCCACGACGAGCCTCACGGGCTCTCCGCAGAAACCCATGTCCATCTTTTCATACGGTCTGTGGCCACACCCTGCGCACTGAACCTTTAAGTAATTTAAAGGTGCACTCGTGCCAGAGTGAAGCAGGGGAGGGGACAGAACACGGGGCGGCAGGATTCTGCTGAGTTTGCATGACGGTGGGGTGGAGGTATTTTAATGATGGTCTGTTTCAAATGAGAAGCAGGTGGATTTAAAGAGCAGCCTCAGTCACGTGGCTGAGTCAGGTCGCATGAAATGAAACTTACTAGACCACCTGTCTGTCTGTCTGCCTGTCTGTCTGTCTGACTCTGCCCCTTTAACTGGTGCTGCGAGTCCTCGCTTAACTTTCTATTTACCCTCCTCCTCTTTCTCACGTTACCTCCCTGTGTGGCAACTTGATGCGGCGGCAGACAAAAGAAACTATGAGCATGAAGGGAGTCATTGTTTACAGGGATAAAGATACAATATTGGTGATATCAGTCACTGTCATGTGCCCATAACACGCAACACCACAACGTACACAGAGGCAACTAAGTGTGAGGGCAATGCACACAGACGCAACTAACTGTGAGGGCAATGCACGCAGAGGCAACTAGCTGTGAGGGCAATGTATGCAGAGGCAACTAACTGTGAGGGGAATGCACACAGATGCAACTAACTGTGAGGTCAATACACATAGAGGCAACTAACTGCGAGGTCAATGCACGCAGAGGCAACTAACTGTGAGGGGAATGCACACAGATGCAACTAACTGTGAGGTCAATACACATAGAGGCAACTAACTGTGAGGTCAATGCACGCAGAGGCAACTAACTGTGAGGGCAATGCACACAGAGGCAACTAACTGTGAGGGCAATGCACGCAGAGGCAACTAACTGTGAGGTCAATGCACACAGAGGCAACTAACTGTGAGGGGAATGCACACAGAGGCAACTAACTGTGAGGGCAATGCACACAGAGGCAACTAACTGTGAGGTCAATGCACACAGAGGCAACTAACTGTGAGGGTCAATGTACACAGAGGCAACTAACTGTGAGGTCAATGCACACAGAAGGCAACTAACTGTGAGGTCAGTGCACACAGAGGCAACTAACTGTGAGGTCAATGCACACAGATGCAACTAGCTGTGAGGGCAATGCACACAGAGGCAACTAACTGTGAGGTCAATGCACACAGAGGCAACTAACTGTGAGGTCAATGCACACAGAGGCAACTAACTGTGAGGGTCAATGTACACGCCCACGATTCAACCGCTGCACATACTTTCATTTGGACTCAAAATGAATTTAAATGACATTTATTTGAATGAAAATATTTGAACTTAATTTGAAAAATAACAAATCTGTTTTCATTTAAATTGAAAAAAATGAAAAATAAAATAAATCTATTGATGATCATGTAATAATACAGGGTTCCTATGAGGCTTGAAAAGAGTTGAAAGAGTTTTTATGATTTTAAGTGAAATTTAAAATACATTTTAGACTGACTAAAAACAGAAATAAGGAATTTAAAATAGAGGAATCTTTTTGGTAATTGTTTGGTATTTCCTGCAACAGTACTCCTAAAATGTAAAGTCCCAACCTAATCTAGAGTAGGTAAACATTACTCACACATTCCACAAATGATTTGTCTTTTCTTTTTCTTTTTTTTTTTTTTTTTACAAAATCTTCCTCCCAAGTCTAGGAAATGTTAAGTGCATTGAAATACAATGGCTTCCTTTTAACAAATCGCTCTGCTCTCATTCTGGTGCAAACTGGTTTCACTGGATATGAATGGAGACGATGTCAAACTGAGCGCTGAGCGTTTCAGCTTCATGTGAAAGCGCCGCCTCTTACTCTGAAAGCAGAACCGTGCATGTGGGACGGCTCATCACCTGTGTGATGGTAAAGAAGAACCTGGAAATGCTGCATCATCGGACATATGACTGAGTTCACCCTAAAAATGGAAGTGACTAAAAAGCCCAAAATAAAGATTTGACTCATTGGATTTCAGAATAATCACATATATCACCAGTTGTTTCCTGTCTCCACGTGTATTTTGGGTCAGTGAAGAATCACATGTGTGAATTTGTATCCTCCTTTTTTCAGCCTTTTATTGAATCGTGTCGTCTTGTTCTTCTAAACGGAATTTTGGTCGACTGGGTTTTTAAATGTGCTTTACAAACTATGAGAAAATCCAAGTAGGTTAAAATCCACTGGTCACTTGTGTGGACGTAACTGGAGACCCTATTATAATTGAACATATGCAGCGGTGTCAGCAGGTGGTGCTGTGCAGTGAGTAAATCTCCGAAAATACACACAGGCAGAAATGGAGACAACCAAGTAAACTGGTGAGCGTCTTCATTTTCAGCTTTGTAAAAAAAACCAAAAAACAATGATTTTAAGGAGGAAAAGTGACAGAATGCAGCTTAAAGTCACATATGCAGATTCTGAACAGACCCCATGGAGGTTTTAGAATCGGACACATTTAGCACTTTCAAACAAGACGATCAAACACTTCAATACAACGCGGAGTCATGGAATCAGATACTATCGTCTCACAGGGAGTTGGACATGTCCGACCATGCAGAGAACATTCCCAGTTCCTCATAAAGAGACTTACGTGGAAGAGCGAATGTTCAAAGATGGAAACTACCGGTGTAATTTGACATCATGCAAAACATTAAAAAAAAAAAAACCCTCTGCAGTCAGAGTCATATCAGCGTTTCTAACAGAAACAGGAGCCAGAACCTGACCTGCAGGACCTTTCACTTAAGATTCCACACGATGTAAACATCCGCAGACAAAGTCAAACCGAGTTCATCCTCTTCTCTTCTGCCACAACTCTACAAAATGCAATCATATGCTAATGAAATGGATGTGCAATGGAGTGTGCAAGGTGTTGGGACATCTAGAGGTGAAGTTGCATGTTGCAGCTGAACTGGCTTTCCCATTTCAGATGGAAAATTGGATGGAGAATTTGTGAACATATTTTGCTATCGCCTCAAAAAATAAACGACAAAATTCAACAGCAATATATATTTTTTGCACATTTGCTATAAACTAGTTTGTGGGTTTGGAAATCTGAATTCAAGCAGTTATAATTATTAAAGGTGCACAAATAATTGTTGATGTTATATCTATTCTACAGGCTATACACTTGTTAAAAGTCTGGACAATAATTGTAGTCAACTTCTGCCAGTGAAAATACCATGGCCCAAATCCTACATACTGCACCTTTAATCATCCATCCAAATCACCTGTCTTTCAATAAACGCTCCAGTCATGTGGCTTTGTGGTCGTGGCGAAAGTCTCCAAATGATCGCATGCTTCATACAAAATGAAAGAGCCGGGACGCGGCTCACTTTACTTTCACTTTCCATTTAAAGGAAACTGTAGGGCTGCCGATGAAATCCTCCATCGGGGCAGCTCGAGGGGGCGGAGCTAACAGCCCTAGCTATAACTGGGCAGCTGGAGTGTTTACCTTCCCAGACACACACACAGACACGGGGAGGGAGGAGACCCAGCGACCCGATACTCAGCTGCTCTGCTCCGCTGCTCTCCACCGAGCCGTCACTCGTCAAGTGGCCGTGCGTCCTGCACCGATTCCCGGATTAACCCTCGCTCACCCACCGCTCCTTCTCCTGCTGCGTTCACGGACGTTTTGGAATTTAGAGACTCTCGGTTCGGATCTTTGACCAGGCGCAGATGTTGCAACAAAACGGTAAGAGCCTCCACAACAACCCACCTGTGCGGTGCATATTAGGCAGTGTTGCACTTTAAAAAGGTGCAGTGTGTAAGATTTTGCTCCACTTCAAAAAAATATAAGAGAACAATTCCATACTGAGAGCGGGGTCCTCCCCCCGGGGGGTCGCCATGTTTTTACAGCAGTAAAAGTGGACGTACTAAACATCTATTGAGTTTTAATGGACACTGAAGTCGACCACAGGTTCTCCTGCATGCTGGGAAGGGCGAGGGTGAGGTGATGGATACAACAGGCAACTTCACCACTAGAGGTCCCAAAATCTTACACACTGCACCTTTAAAGGTGACATTTCTATTGGGAGAGACCCAATAAACAATATTTTAACCAAGCAAGTTCAAGGTTTGTATGATAAATGACAGCGACTCGACTGCAACGTGCAACTTCATTACTAGATGTCTCCACCGCTGACGGACTTTGACTTTAAATATGTGCTGATTCGGGACATTCACAGCTGATGAAATTGGTGCCTTTAAGGGAAATTTGAGGGAAACATTTATAACATTAGTAAATCAGATATAATGATACACACATGATTTTTCTCAATGGATCAGACATGGTACAATCATATCTGTGTCCTTACCCGAGGTGTGTGATTGAGCTGAGTGGCAACACACTCCTTATCACTATCCTCCGTTACTCATTAACTTATTTGGGGATCGGCACATTTCTGCGAATGGAAACTACTTTCTATGAACTCGAAGTGTTTGCAAATTCACATAAAACCAAGCAGGAGAAAGTGAATCACTGTGAAACAATAATGCAATTTCCTTATGGTTTGCGCAAGTGTGTGTGCGTGTGTGTGTGTGTGTGTGCGTCTACAGTAAACTGGCTGGGGTTGACATCAATGCTGTAAACCACAGTTTCCAGTCATATCAAAATAAAGTTCCGCTGAGTGAGAACGAGAATGAACGTCTGACCTACGCTCCCAGACGTTCTCTGAATTAGAGAGAGAGAGACAGACAGCGAGAGAGAGAGAGAGAGAGAGAGAGAGAGAGAGAGAGAGACTATGTCCTTACATGGCTCCACTCTAGACTTTCCTGTAAAACTCTGATTGTTGGCTCTGTTTCAAGCTGCTGTATAAGACCATGTTTGATGACACAAGTATAGAAGGTGCTAACTAACTGTCTCTCCTCTTCTGTGTCCTCCAGGATGACAGCGGTGTGGTCAGAGATGGGAGAGGGTCTGGGACTTCTCTCCCCTGTAGGATGGTAGCCGACAGCACAGTGGACGGTCTCGACAAGACTCGCTTGTCCAGCTCCTCGTCGTCGTCCTCCTCCTCCTCCTCCTCGTCCTCCTCCTCCTCCTCGCTGTCATCATCGTCGTCCTTCTCCTCCTCCTCGTCCTTGTCGTCGTCCCTCCGCACAGAGTCCGAGCGGCTCCAGCATCCGGCCGCTCCGGAGCCATGTCCGAAATCCGTGCCCTCGGTCTACCTGACCCACTTCCGCACCTTCTCCTGCATGGAGGACTGCAAGATCATCACCGACACGGCCGCCAAGCTGGAGCGCAGCGGCTTCTACTGGGGCCCGCTGGGCGTGGAGGACGCCCACCGCATGCTGCGGGACGCGCCGGCCGGCAGCTTCCTCATCCGGGACAGTCGTCAGAAGGACGTCTTCTTCACCCTGTCCTACCACTCCAAGAGCGGGCCGGTCAGCGTGCGCATCGACTACAAGCAGAAAAAGTTCTCGTTGGCGGGCAACCAGCGCTGCTTCCCGTCGCTCTTCGCCCTGCTGGAGCATTACATCAGCTCGTCCAAGAAGAGCCTGAGCGTCGCGCACAGGAAGTGGAGGCCAACTCTGCAGGAGCTGTGCAGGAAGCGCATCATGGAGATGTGCGATGGTGGACAAACGGTCTCGGAGCTGCCCATCACGCATGTGGTCCAGGACTTCCTGTTGGAGTTCCCTTTCAGACTGTGACCAGCTCCTCGTGTGACATTTCCACAGTGCTGTTGCTGATGGCGATAAGTCTTCTTTTACCGAGCACCAGTGAACTGGCGGTAAATCCATTGAAGGCTGGGACCGCGTTTCCATGGTTACACATCCAATCGACTCTCTGGTCTGAGTCGGGTGGTCCTGCAGGGGCGGTCTCCAGGCGGACGCCGTCCATTCATGACATTTCAACATACGATAACTCTTCGGATTCCGAATGCACGCGGACAGAGCGCCCTCCGGTGGAGGAGACGCGGGACAAGTTGGACAGAACTGCATTAAGAGGGACGAAAGAACTGCGGGAAAGTGTAGTACCACCTGAAACGCAGAAATACTTGAAAGCGCAACATGTGAGGACATTAAAAGCATCGACTGTGCGGACTTTAAGACGAATTTTGTCGGATTGTAGGGTACAACTGAAACCGTCATGGCGGTGACGGCGGTAGAATCTATTTCGGTAGCAGATTTTAACACTCTAACCCACGTTTACATCAATCAAGAATGTTTGCCGGCACTGACTTTACTGCATTTTCTACCTTTTGTATTTGGAATAAAATCTATTTAAACTATTTATTTTGGCTTTGTCTTCAATCACTTTCTGGTGTTTCAGCCGTCACCTCGTGTCACCAGTGGGCGTGGCCGGGGGTTTGTCAGGGTGGAGTCGGTCTAGAGGGGGCGAGTCAGTCATGCACTTAATCTACACGAGGTCACTGACAACAGACTGGCAGGCGGCCAGGAAGTAACGGGGGGGGGGGGGGGGGGGGGGGGGGGGGGGGGGGGGGGGGGGGGGGGGGGTGGTGTACAGTATCGTCACTACAGTGATTCATCTATGTAGGGTGAAGTGGAAGGTGGGCGGGGCTTAGTTTTGAGTTGTAAATGGACTCTGAGAAACATGCACACTTACCAGAAACAGGGGAAGAGGTGACACATAGTGAAGTACTTGATTATGTTATGATTAGTGTGTGTGTGTGTGTGTGTGTGTGTGTGTGTGTGTGTGTGTGTGTGTGTGTGTGTGTGTGTGTAGTGTTCTTAATTTGGAACTCGCACCTTTGACAATTTCTTTTAAGAGGAAGTGGGAATTTCTTGTTTTTCCGGGGGCGGGTGTTGGTGGTAAGAAAGGGACGCTTTTTGATCAGGGTTCAGGTTTGAGTCACAGATGACTTCATTTCAGAATAGGCACTACAATGTGGAACATGTGCTTCACATGACGGTTATTAAAGGGATACAGACAAAACAGTTAGTGGACATAAAACACGCACGTTTGAGGGCGGCAAGTGGTTGAGGCACGTTCAGGCGGCACTCTGAAGTCACACCAATGGCATTGGATTGGTATGTGGCAGCGGATGAGTCACACCTTACAACGGAGTGCACACTTTACACTCTGCCAAGCGATCAAACAAACGAGATAAAATCTATTCTAATCTAATCTAATCTAAAATCTAATCTATCTATTTGACACATATTTGATAGTGCTATACAGTAGCGCATAGAGTTTCATATAATTCAAGCATTCACGATTTAGCATTAGTATTAGCATTCATCACTCTCAGTTTAGTAGCATACACGATTTAGCATGGCCTTCGCGGTTTAGCATCGCATTCATGAGTGCAGCGCGGTTAGCACTGTTGTTCGCTAGTTTATCATTTTGCAAAGACAAAAATGCTGATGCCGCATGCTAATTCATTCGTCAGCTTTGACATTTTTTAGACGTGACGAGGACTATTTTTAGAAAACACCCCGATGTGATGTGGGGTAGTTTCCTGATGCATGTGAGAACATGTGTCATGTAATCACATCCTACGCGTCTCTGATGTGACGCGACAATTTGACCATCAGACTGTTTCCTCTTAACCTGCCAAACCAGAACGTCAGCGCTACAACCAAACACCATCCAAACCATTGTTAGTTATCGGGGGATTTTTTTTTGATTGACCTTTGTAACCAACACACACACGCACACAGGCAGAGTCTGCGTTATCAACAGCATGATGATTGCGACATCTCGGTTATTCTACATCTTATCAGATCACCTGTGATATTTGGATTTTTACTAAATTACTAACTGACAGATTTAGGTGAACGCGGTGTATTTGTCATCTGTTTCTGGAAAGAGAAGAATGAATCAGCGGTTTCATAGTGAGTCTCTCGGCTAGAAGACATTCCTGACTATTTAAGGAAGTGATAGGTCAAGTGGAGGGCGATGAAACAGCCCGTTTCTGTAGAATAGTCATACCCAAAAGTTTTTGGGTAATTTTAAACAAACATTGGCAACGTTTGTGTGGAAATCAGACTGAATGTGAAGGACATGAAAGGGGAAGAAACACAATGTCTCCGAGGACGGAGCATAATGACACATAAACAATGACGACTCCAAATGTATCTCCTTTTTTTAGTGCAAGAAAGAAAGTACAAGCGCTACTTTTTGCCTCTTTAGGAAAATTGCAGTTAATGTCTTTTTTGTCATCTGGCCCGACTGGACCCTGGTGGGCCGGTTTTGGCCAGCGGGTCGTATGTTTGACACCCCTGTTCTCATCGAACCACAACATACAACTCAACACATTACATACATCGATGAATCACCTCTGGGGTGACAGATATTATGTTCAACTGAGCTGGCAGCCAAACTGGTTTGGATGTGTTTTCTGGTAGAAGTCGATTCCAAAAACCAACGCCGATGTCTGAATTTCTCGTAAACCAGGTTCTGGTTGAGGCAGGAAGAGCCGTGACCAACTTCCCTGAATCCTACACTGGTTTGCTTTGTGTTTTTAAAGCTCCTTCAATCATCCACTGACTCTTCAGAGGAGCAGTTCTCAGAACGGACAACGAGATGACGATTAACAGGAAACGTTTGTCACCGTGTGCGATAAAGAGTTGGGTGGATGACTTGGCAATAAGGGAGTCGCTCTTCAGCAGAAGACAAACGCGGCTTCCAGGAGATTTGAACCAGCACACACGCAGTTTAACGCAGTCAGAGTCAGTGTCGTTTCCCTCTTTCATCATAACACTCAGACCTGTGGGAGATGCTTGTTCCTGCATTTACTGACTAGATTCTTCAGAAGTTTGAAAGGTTGGAATTAGTGACATCTAGAGGTGCAGTTGCATTTCCCTTTTCCTCCAGCCGGCGATAGCCATCAGTCAACACTGAAACTCAAATAGAGTTAGAGACTGTAAAAGCATGGTGACGCAACATGCCCACCTCCATTAGCCCCTGATGTAAATATAAAGTACTCCTGAGTGATTATATACATTATACGCTCATATAAATATCAGTATAGTTACTTTATACATCATTTCAAACAAGCGACAAATCCTTATTGACTGACCATTGGCTCCATGTCCCCTCCATGTTAGAGAATGGGACAGAGAACTTTTTTAGTACTCGTCACATTTGATTCTGATGTGCAATTTCATAGGTAGATATGATTGACAGCTGAGACCGACGTCTGATTGGTCTGATGATGACTGAAGGCCCATTTCTCCGCATGCAGCGGCAACTTCACAGACAGAAGTCCTGCACGCTGCACCTTTGAAGTCAACAACCAGGTCTTGACATGTCAGAACCATCTACTGTGCAGTCTGTCGGATCTTCAGCCCTTACATCAAGCTGAACTCGTGGAGTGTGTTGCGACGACTGCGTTGCGGTGCAAGTGCACACACGCAGGTCGTGTCAGCGCTGCAGCAGTACCAGGAACTCATTCACGTTTACGCGCACAACCGACCAACCAACCAGACTTCCCTGAAGCGAGGAACCGCGATAAGAGAAACACATTGAGACCACAAGGTGACAGAGGGCTGCTGCATAGGTCACGGCAACACAGCATAGTACATGTAAGAGAGTGTGAAAGCAACGTGATTATGGCCGGAACTTCACGCTGTCTGACACAAACAACACACACACACACACACACACACATGCGCGCTCTGAATTCAGGCCAAAGGGAAATGACGTGCATGGTAAACAAAGTCTTCAGGGGACGTTGCAGACTCAACGCTGTGTGCTGCAGGCTGAAGGTCACCAGTGCGTTTGCTTCACATTAGTTGCGTCAGGATCTCACAACTTCCTGCCACATGACTCAGCATTTTTCAGAACCACAATCCTTTCAAAAGGTGACTGTGAAGGTAGATAGGTGGATGGATAGGTAGGTGGGTGAATGGACGAAGAAATAGATGAATGGATGGATGGATACATGCATAGATGGGTGGATGGGTGGATGGATGCATAGATAGAAGGATCAATACATGGATAGATGGGTGGATGGATAGACTCAAAAAAATATTGGAGCAAATGCATAAGAGAGGTTGCCAGTTGTTTGTTTGCAGAATCAGCATCTGACCTGTTACATCACTATTCAGAGACAAGTAGCTCAAGACATCACCTGCACGCGGACTCACAGGCTCAGGAGCCGGCGCACGAATCCAAAGGCTCAGGATTGATAAAGGGGGTGTGTGGGAGTGTGTGTCAAGGGTCAAGAGGTCTGCAGGATGCACTTCCTGTGTTTCTGCTCAAACACAACACACATCTGCTGTCACTCCTGCTGTGTCACTCTTCAAAACAAGACAAACTAAGCGCAAAGAGCAATGATTCAGTGGCCTCACCGGTGTTATGTAGAATAATTTATTGCAACTCTTTATTTAATTCATCTGTTTTAGTTCATTAACAATAATTACAGGTTTTTAAAAGCCAAAAGCATTTACACAGCATACAAACAAATGACATACACACACACGCGCACACACACACACACACACACACACACTACAATCAGAGACTCAGTAACCGAAGCCTGTCATGGCGTGTTTGTCATAGAGGTTGCCAGCGGTTAGGCAACACGCCGGCCCTGCGCATTCTTCCCAAAGCGCCTCTTCAGCACATCAGACATCAGCCACTGTCATTCTCTCCTGCTATTTACAGTAAGGAGATGGAAATACAAGGAGACAGGGTCAAAATAACGAGAGTATTGCTCCGAGTTTCTCATTTATAAACGACGACTGTACAGAGTTAAAAAAAACATAGAGTGATAGCGGCGTTAAGACTTTAGCGATGGCACGGAGAGGAGGAGGCGGAGAGCAGAGGAAGAAAGCGAGGAGAAGGACGTGTGAAGAAAATACATTTTTGAAAAATCTGTGTGTGCTTTGCTTCCATAAATCAACTTCATCAAACAATTCTCTAATTGATCCAATCACATCGCTCCGTGAGAGATAAGTGGTTAGTTACATTCGTCTCTCTCCATCACTGGGTTAGCGCTTCAGATTTATTGCAGGAGTAAAGCTTTATAAACGTCTCATTGAGTGAAGAGGATTTTGCCCCTCGTGGCTGAACTTGGGACTGCACAAACGATAATGAACAAAGCTCGTGGGGCCAGGATTAGAACTTAAATGTTATACGTTTTGATTTAATGAAGGGTGATGATCTATTGAAACCTACAATCAGCAGGTACATTCAAGCAGAGTTGTTCAACCTCAGATACACAACTGTAAAATATCAAACACCACATCTATACTACTAAATTCATCAAACCAAGTGAAGCAACTTAGTGGCTGAATTGATTCAGTTGTAAAATGAATAAATGAATGAATGAATGAATACTCACTTACTACTGCGCGGTAGCATTCAATATTAATAGGGCACCGCTGATTCAGCAGTCTGTGCTCCATTCAGATCCGCTCTCTGCCCGGCAGGCCGCTGAGGGCTGAAATCTGATATTTCTGCAAAACGTTTCAGGAGGATTCAAAACAAAGCTCGTCATGGAAGTCGTTTTTTTTTTGGTTTTTGTTGCATATCTGAGAAAAAAGGCGCCTTTGATTAACCGAGTGAATTCAGATGTTAAGTCGTTTTCACTCATGTGCTGGTTAATGGGAGATTTCAAAGCGGCGTCTGCACACGTCACGTTCCCGCGTGTGATTCTGCAAAGATTTACCCGCGGGGCAAAAGACGACCATGTCAAAACAAACGCTTTCAAATCAAGTCCAGCAGTCTGAGAGAGTCACGAAATGAATGGATCACTAATTTACACGTGGCAGAATGGGAGTTAAACCAAAAAGCAGAAAAAAATACACACACACACACACACCTTCTCACTAGCAGTTACCACTAATGGGTGTGACATGCAGTGGTTCGAAGGCTAGTGCATCGTAGAGTGTTTGTTAGCATAGAAGCGAGCGCCACCACAAAACTGGTGGTATGAGCTGTGTGTGCGTGCGTGCGTGCGTGTGCGTGTGTGTGTGTGTGTGTGTGTGTGTGTGTGTGTGTGTGTGTGTGTGTGTGTGTCTGTCAGTCAGTGTGTGTTTTGCGCTAACAATCAATCAGAATGAGTAAAAAAGTTGCTGGTTGTGTGTTTCGACACACGCATGTTTAAAAACACCCGCGTATGAACGCCTGGACAAGTGCACAAACAACCCAAATGTGCTTTGAGCCTTCCTTGAGTTGGACCAGTGTCGGAGCTTGTGTTCATAAAAAGAGTCTGTGTCTTCATGTGCAAACACAAATGTTGAGATGTCTTCTGATTTACAGCGAGGACCGAGGCCCTGCTGGATACTGTAACTCTTCCTGTGTGTGTGTGTGTGTGTGTGTGTGAGAAGTGCATGAAGATTATGTCTGTGTGTATTTAATCCAGTTCGGGTGAGTCGGGCGTTTCCGAACGAGCCACTGCATCTTCCGTGTTTTCCACTGGGTCGTCTCTTTGTTGTGTGTCCTCACCTTCAGGCTCCTCCTCAGGGGGCGTGACTAACTCCATCGTGGCCGTGTCCTCCTTGACCGTCGCATCCGTCTCATCGGTCGGTGAGTCTTCTTCTTCTCTCGCTCCTCCTCCTCCTCCTTTCTCATCTATCTCCGTCTCCTCCTCCTCCTCCTCCTCCTCTTCGGGGATGGAGTGCGTAGCAGACACCTGGCTGGTGCAGGGGTGCAGGTGTGGCGAGTCAGCGGGGGGCAGCAGCGTGAGCGACTCCACGCTGAGGGCGTCGGCGTTGTTGTCGGTGAGGAGGGAGATGGTGGGCTGGGAGGCCGGCGTGAGGCTCGGCGCAAGAGCGGGAGCCGGCACTGGGGTGGAGGGAGTAGAGGAGGAGAGTTGAGTTACCTCCCCACCTCCACCTTCACCCTCTCCACCCGAGGAGGAGGGAGGGGTGTGCTCCAGAAACGTGCCGTCATCTAATGGGAAAGAGAAGAAGAGACGATTATTCACCTTAAAAGGTGCAGTGTGTAAAATCATTTCATTACAGAAATATGGAAAACAGTTGGTCTGATTCCACACAAACTCTTGGGGAGGGTCAAATGGGCGAAGCTACTTAGCATTTCACTGAAGCTTTATAAATGCATACTTCAGGCATTTTTAAAGGTCCAGTGTGTAATATTTAGAAGATTTGTTTTGCATCGCACACATTGTACCTTTAATTAATCTTTTTAATTTATGTACAGAGCGATTTGCATCTAAAGAGTGGGTTAATTTGGCTTTCCAAAGAATTTACAGTGATTAAACGTGCTGTAACCTTCTTAGAGGTTAAACACATGATAATATAAATGAGTCAGCATTTCATGGAAATCAAATTAAATGTTATTTCCTGAATTCGAATTTAGTAGAACCAAAGGGAGGTACAGGTAAAAGAGCTATGGGCCTGTCTGAACAGGAAAAGGCAAAATCACAACAGTGATCATGGTTTGTAGGATGAATAAAAATAACTTCTGACAAGGTTGAACTTGTTTCAAATGTGTCAAAGGAAATAATAGGAAGACGAGCACATGGCACAGGAGAGGAAAACTGCAGCGGCGATGGGAGTGGTTCTAAATATCTGACAACAACAGGACATAGGTTGTGTGAGGAGAAGCGCAAATGTACTTTGATCTAATGATTAGAGGGTGAGCATACTTACATTATGAGAGTGTGAGGGTGCAAGTATGAAAAACATAACAAAACAATTGGTTGATTTGAACCCTTCTCAAATATATTATGAAGATAATGAATCTGGATCATTTTACGATAATGTTAAGATTCAAAAAGATTTGACAGATTTAGTCGAATCAAATAAAAGCTGAGAAGAAGTCATGCGAGTTAAATAAAATTAGTGAGGAGACAGACATTTTCCTTAAAGGTGCAGTGTGTATGATTTTGTGACATCTAGTGGTGAAGTTGCATGTTCGCATGTCCACTCTGGGTCCACTCCACTACTGTTAAAACATGGCGGCCCCCGCAGAGAGGACCCGCTGCTCACGTAAATATAAATAAATGGGCTCATTCAAGGGTAATGGAAAAAACAAACATTTAGGCGATTATAAACTCATGAAAATGTCAGTATGCAATCGTTTTGTAAGATTTTTAGAAGTGACAAAAATGACCAAAATTTTACATCCTGCACCTTTAAAGTCACCTTTAAAACCTGAGCCGGATCAAACTCTTCTCACATACTCAACACATCTGGCTAAACAAGTGAAAGTATAGGGAGCCCTTTGTTTTCGTACAATTCGTTATAATAGTACTCCACCTTTCTCTCACCGTACACTGTGCACAGGTCAAATGACTTAAGGTGACACTCCAAACTAAGCTGCATGTACATACCGCACTCTCAATCACAGGGATTAACTGAGCTGTTGAGTTCCACCATAAACCAGTTTAACGAGCGTTTGAATGCAAAGACAAAAAACAGGTGAATGCCTATAGGAGCTGCAGCCATCCCCTGCTCATACCTGGAATCGCTAACGCATCACGGCCTTTGTTATCTTGGCAGCGTGTAGAATGGGTTTCGAACACATGTGGTACCGTGGGAATGGATTGCAACTCTCCTGCTCTGTGTGCAAATTAGTGCATCTCTGGAGAGACTTGTGTTGTGATTGTTGTGCTTCAGTAAACACACTGCAAATAGGAATTAAAGGATTCAACTCACACTGCAGAGAGAGGTCATCCTGTATGTGTGTGCATGTTACCTGTAGGACTTTGGGCTGATATAGAGCTTGCAGTCACAGAGTCACATCTCCCTGTGCTTCCGCTCCCACTGGAGGGAGGCGAGGGTGAGGAGAGGGGGGAGGGGCTGTGCTGCGACACACAGTGAGCCACTGCAAAACCTGGGGATGGCACACGTGCACATAGTGGATTAAGTAGTTTGTATCTTTTCCTGTGCCCATTTTCCCTCTATTTCCTGTTTGAGTCAAGTCAGCGCACTTCCTACATCAGCCGGGGAGCAGTTGACCAATTAGAAGAGACCGGGGCCAGCTGACCAATCAGAGCAGGCTGGGCTTTGGGAGGGAGGGGGAGGAGCAGGAGCTCTACAGAGCGTTTAAGGGAGAAAGTGAGAATAGGAGCTGGAGGAGTGGACGATTCAAGGGGCCGACAGTGTTTCCTGTATGTTGGAGAGTTCTCTGTTCTTGCACTGGCGATAATTGAAAATGAAATGTATGACTCCAAGAAACCTCTACAACATTTTTGTTTAAAATGACTCAATTAAAAAAATAAGAATGAAAAATATATCTCTATATATATCTATATATGTATCTATATATCATTATTGCAGTGTGAGAAGTGTCCACCTCCATGTCTGCAGGTCTCTAATAGAAATGAATACGAATTCAAGCTAATTACAATAACATCACACGTCCATTTTCTGATAAATGATGAATTGTTGGTTTCTATTCTACATCTGCCAGTAAAACCCACACTGTTATACCGTTTACGATCAAATCACAAACCCATTTCCTCTGTATGCGCCGTTATCACGAGTGAGTTTGAAGATAAACTTTCCAGCGTGTGATTTTCGCTGCGGTTACTTTGTTTTTTCAGACGTGGATGAAATCTTCTCGTGTTCTCATGGATCTGTGTGTCGCTCCCGGATGTTACCTGGAACTTTATCCACGGAGGCAAACACCGATCTGTTGGCCGTGGGATCGTTGGGGGCTCGTCTCGACTGCTCGTAGAACCTGAAGGGCAGGCCGCTGGGAGAGGCGTTGCCCGTCTGACCGAAACCCAGAACGTCTGTGGCGCTGGGCTGCACCGGCAGATCCAACAGAGCTGAGCGACACACAGGAAATGCAGGGCTATAAACATCAGTGACGATATGCTTAGATTTTCACTGAAAATGACGACAGAGGATTCCGCTGGAATGAAACACCAAGTCCGAGGAATGAGTCTCGCTGGAGGAAGCAGAACGATGACTCATGCTTTTGGCTGTGTTGCGGGCGGATTCAGTGGAGGTCGGACTACTGAAAATGTGCATTACTGATGAATGCACTTCATGGTTTGGCATCGCAGAAGCTGTTTTTGCAGGCTTCACATCCTCACCGACTTTGATGCACTGGCAAGATATCAAATGTCTGATAACGCCGACTGAAAATTTTCCAAAGAACCAGACCACTAAGAGAGGAAGTATAACCGACAGCAACAGACCATTTGTATTATCACGTTCTAGCGAAATGATGTGAAAATAGGACTTTTAGTGCTGGAGACGTCGGCGCCACTAACCGGCGATCCTCTGCATCTTCATGCGCCGGGCCTGGATCCGGCCCTTGGCCAGTCTCTGCTTGGCGATGATGCAGCGGATGTGGTCGGCGAAGATGAAGTTGGCCTGCAGGATGGGCAGGGGCTTGGCGTGGGGGTTGGAGCTGGGCTTGTGGATGATGATGTTCAGCGCCCTGCTGTCGTCCTCCACACCCGACACCTGCATGTCCTGGTCCCAGAGAGGAGGAGAGAAAGGTTTGGTTTGGGAGAATTAAATAGCAAGCGATAAGTAAACATGAAAAGAAAGCCTCTGCACCTTGGGTACAAATCTCAACCTCAGTGATTAAATGGAAAAAGGGAGGAAACACTGAGTTTCGTAAAAAGGTTAAAAAAGCAGTGTACCGACACTTTCAGAATCTTGATTTCCCAAGAGCATGCTGACATGATTCAGGAGTAGAGATGAGCACAATGTGTAGGGAATATGAAACACACTTCCACCAAAATCTGTCTGAGAGGTTGTCGATATAACAGAATAAACTATAAATGATAAAGCATGACAACACCTCATTTAATCAAAGGTCAGAGAAGTGAATATGAGGTGAAAATGCTAAAATCGTCTTTACTTGCAAGAGGCCGGCGAACTTGACGACGCCCCACCCGAGGCGTTTGCTCTCCGGCTCCACCAGACTCATCTGGTACACGTCGACGGCGAGGAACCTCTGCGCCTGGCAGCCATCTTTACTGACCACCATACACGCTATGAGGTCACTGTTGTCTGAAACATGGGCAGGAGGCGTGGAGGTAAATGCACTGCACCACACAACCATAGTAGTGAATGTTACTGACAACTTAAAGGCTCAGCATGCAGGATTCAGTGATGTCTGCCCTTTCAACACACCTTCATGTACATTTGACCAAAACAAACCAAAAAAATCATATTTTGAGTTATAATAATAAAACTAATGATATTAACTCATTCACACATTGGACTGGAAACGAATGGGGCGACTTTTATTCTGAAGGCTAAGAGAGCGAGAGGAGGCACCGTGAACGGAGGCTACCAAACACAGCTGCGCTTCCTCGCATGTAAACATCAAGCACGTCACACACACACACACACAGGAAACAGAAGCATTTCAAAATAAAAGCATATTTTGGAATTCTTTTTTTTCAAGCTTAATGTGTAAAACGGTGCAGCTGTTGGGCCAAGGGCTGTCCTACATGCTGAGAGGGAGGAGGGGAGGAGGGGAGGAGCATTCGGCAGGAACATGCATTTTCACCACAAAATGTCATCGCAACCTACACACTGGAACTCATGACCCAACGAAGGGCAGCCATGTTCCCCTTTCTCAAAAAGATGTGATGCAAGCTGTGAGGCCACAGAGCAGTTAGCAGCCTCCAGCATGCACTTGACACTCCCTGTCTCTTAGCTATTTCCTAATGCTGACGGTAAACAATGGAGTGATTGTAGGTTTGTATTGTCAGTGTCAAGCGACTTACAACTAAGATCGAGTCATAAACATCATTATCTTTACCGTCAATACACAATCGCTTTTATCGTGTAATCAATCAAGAATAGCCATATATCATGAACGCAGCAGGGTGGTAAGAGCAGGATGACAGATGCTGGTAAGAGAAAGGGCCCTTCCAGTTGAAAGACCACCTCCCTAACCACAAAGCCAGCACGATGAGTAGGTACAGACATGAGCAATCACTCCGTGATTCAACTGTTACTACCGAGGATGTGGTGAAATGGAGGCAGCACCAGGGCCGATGGCCAGAAATAAGAGATTGTGGGTGGAAAGAGGCTGATTTTAAATCCCCCGGCCCCTGTAGGAAAAACCCTCCCTCTCCCCACAGCTACTCTGCTTTAGTGTGTTCTTACTCAGACACTTCGCTCAAACGAAAGTGACAAAAAAATTAAGTTAAATAAAATTTAAAAAAAACTCCCCATTTGTAAAATTAAAATACAGTACTGTGCCAAAGTTTTAGGCCATCATGAACAAATAATAAAATAAGAATAAGAATGCGTTCAAAAATATAAAATGTAATTCTCTTATATTGATTCACTAATAACTGATTAAAATGAATAAATAAGCATTTTCACTTGGCATTTTCCAAGTTGTGTTTTTTAACATAATTATGAATAAAACTAAAATATATTCTCCATATCCTGCATTTCCAAAAAGTAACAACATTTTGACAAGTTAAATCCAACTGAACTTCATATGTTCAAGTAGGAAATCTTAATTTACAGATATGAAAATATATTCCCTTTTATTATTATTTGTGTGAATTATTCGCTGGAATAATCACATTGATTTCGTCATTGCTCCAGTTTCCAAAAGTTGAACGTAGGTAAATCACAGCGTTGGTCTGATTTCAAAGCAGGAAGAAAGTTTGCTATTAATGACACAGTATGACTGTATGTGTGTGTGTGTGTGTGTGTGTGTGTGTGTGTGTGTGTGTGTCTCTTACTGAGGTCTAAGACGTCATCTGTTTTGATCAGGTCCTCAGGTCGAGTCAGAGGCAGCTGTGTCTCAGGTTCTCCCTGAAGCTGAAGTGACAGCGAGCGCAGCATGAAGAAGACCCGGATCGCCTGTGCAGAGGGCAGAGGGGTCACACACACACTCACTAACAAACACACACACATTAACATGTTATGTTAAATTATTTACTGAAGCTTGAACTCCACATCCACTTTATGACTTTATGCATTCGAGTGTGGTCACTATGGCGACAGTATCCGATTGTTATGATTGTGGACTGTATTGGTTTATGACGATGTTGGACTGGGTGTGTGAGTGTGTGAGCGGACGCACCCTGCGCGTCTTCTCCACGTCCCCACACGGCAGCCTCTTGACAAAGTCGATGCCCGTCAGAGGGGTGCCCGTGGGCGGCAGCAGCACCGAGGCATCCATCATGAGATATTCCACGTTTAAGGGTTTACTCTGCGACAAAGAATGGGTTCCAATGAGCGCAGAGGAGGCTGTTTACATAGGCTTGAATACATAACTCACGTCAAATCCAAAACAAAATCACGCTCAACTGACCGTCATGCTTCTGTATTCATCTTCAAACATGTCCAGGAAGATCTCCTCTCCCTGAAACCACACAGAACCAAAATCACAACATCTCAGACTTTTGGACCCCACAGACACATGCATGTCTATCAACTCCTCCACATTACACTCGCAGAGCCACACAGTGTCTGATAAGCATCATTTTCGGTTCCGAGTGGATTGACGCAGGCTTCCCGTGTTCGCAATCCAGCTCCTGTGACTGATTCTGAAACAGATATGATTCAAAAGCTCTCAAGGATAAACAGAAAGTATGACCTCATTATATTGTCATCATGTGTGTGATTAATTATGATGCTGTAAAGTTGCAATACTTTCACTTTAGTCCCGTAGGTCTTCTGGGAAATGGATTCACTTCTTATCAGTCACACGTGATATGTAAACAGCGGTGGATGGGGATTTCAGTGACAAGGTTTGAATTTCAACAAAACAGATTCTCAGTTTACTTTCTTTGTTCTTTTTTACATGACACCTGAATACATCAGGTCATCACAAAAGAACTACTGTTTTCCTATCTGGGACATTTAAAGTAATTCGTCTAGTTAACCAGCAGACAGGATAAAGTGAAATACACAAACAAATAGTGAGTTTTGAGGTTTTCCCAGCCTTATACTATAAGTATATACAGTATGAACAAGATAGATACTTATGAGCCTTTACTGTGTGTTGACAGGATATTGTGAATGTGTGTGTGAATGCATTGAATATCATCAAGTATCTCATGTAAAAGATTCCATATGAGCGAGTGCTACTGTGAACACTCACCTTATAAAACCTCCGGAGTAAATGCAGACTTTCCTCTCTTGCACCCTTCAGTGGAAAAAAATTGTAAATTCACTTTTACATGAAAAATCAGACATGAATAAACACAATGTATATATTCAATTGAAGTATAAAGGGTGCTTATCAAATCATATGTTGATGTCGTGAAGGAAAAGCTTCCTACAAAATCACAATTATTTATATGGAAAGTTATTGGCAGCAATTCTTCAGCGGTTGCCTGGCAAAACGTTTGATGATTAACCTTTACTCATGTAACAATAAACTATTCATATGAAAGAAAACAAGAATGATTCCAGCTCAGATCATTTTCCACTTCCTGAAATCAAGTCATGATTCATTCAGCAGATGTTTGGCACTGACTCACTCACATAGGTTCCCTATTCCACAACTGCCCATTCTTTACACTACTTTAGAGACCCTGTTCTGGAGTGATGGGATACATATAAAAAAAAAAATTCTGTCTCTACAATTACAAGACGTGTGTGTGTGTGTGTGTGTGTGTATGTGTGTGTTGTACCTCCAGACAGGCCAGATGGACGTCTTTTATTATGCAGTGGTTTCCAGACAGCACAGACTGTTTCAGTAAAAGGCAGCTCAGCTCCAGCGTAGCCAGACGCACTTTGCCATCTGCGAACAGGTACATGTGGGTCACAAGAACATAGGATGACCTGCTACTGAATCCATGTTGGCTTTATTTTTGGACTAAGATGGCTACCTGGTTGTGCAGCATGGCTCATAACTCTGATCAGTCTCTCGGCCAGCACCAGGCTGTAGGAGCTTTTCTCCTGGTCTGGAACTGGCAACTGCAGTCGCTCCAGAAGGTCGCGGTTTATACCTTTAAAGGAAAAAGAAAAGGAAGATGTTGGGTTACACAGATGTTACTACGTTACACGATGATGTTAATTACTGTTAACTGGGTGGGGGTGGGGGGGGGGGGTAATCCATTAAAGGTGTAGTGTGAAAGAGTTGGAGACATCTAGTGGTGAATCCACCATCCACCATAGATTTAGGTGATTGGGAATTCATGAAAATCAGTCAGTATGTAATTGCTTTTTACGTGGCAAAAATGAGCGGAATCTTACGCACTGCCCCTTTAAACTGACAACACGACAACTTGAAATGAAGGAGGCACCTTTGCTGTGTGAGACAGCGTAGAGCAGGCAGAGGACAAACAGGGCGTGGTAGTCGTCGTTGCTGCAGTCGAGGGCGCTGTACACCATGTCTAAGAATGGTCTGCACACACGGGAGCAGAGGTTCGAGCGAAGCCGTTTGTTGTTATTTACATTTCCGACGTCATCGTCTTCGGATGGGTGAAGTTACCTGCTCCTCTGTGCGTACGACCGAGTGGCCGCAGCCGTCTTCTCCTCATCGGTGATGTTCTGCTCCGTCAGCTCAGACACCTTGCACTTCTCCATCACCACCATCTCGATCTCTGTGCGCAAAAACAACTGCTTGGTGATTACTCGCTAGTGTCAGCGATGTTCACGTCAAAATAAAAATAAAAACACATTATTTACAGTTTACATTCATATCACACGCACTCGACTACAACACCCACCACAGTGATTATGAATGTGGCATCTGAAGAGCTTCCTTCTTTTCAATGCACATTGAAATGAACATTTACCGAATGTACTTGCACTTTTATGCACTCGAACAAAGAGAAGAATGTGCTGTTGCTTATAGGATGTTACGCTGAGATTTCACTGGTCCGGCCCACTTGCGAACAAATTGGGGCGTGAGTTTGGCCCCCGAACTAAAATAATTCACTGAAACTGCTCTTTAAATTGAGTTTGAATGGAAGCTATTATTTTTCCTCTCATGTCTCACTTTCCAGTTATCTCATTTCAGTGAAAGAAATGATGGAATCACTTCAGAGTTAAATGGTCTGACACACACAAACACACACACACACACACAGAACAGGAGTGAGAGACAGGCGGAAAGGTGAGGAGCACAGGATGGATGGTGTGCCACTGTGTAAAAAAAAAAAAAGGACAGCCAGCTGCCATGGAGTTGGTGTGGGACATATGAATCGGTGGCTACCATGGCAACCATGAGGGAAATTAAAAAAAGGAACTTATTATGGGTAGCAGCAAAAAGATCGAAGCCTCATCTCAAAACTAGCCAAGGAGGAATTTCTAATTGGAGTTTCTTTCCACTATGACTGGTTTTTCTTCTGCTTAACATTTGAACCAGACACTTTCATTTTGACCACAAGATGTTTTGATCATTTGATCAAATGTTTTTTCTCTTTTTAGCCGATAATCTTTCTCTCTTTTCTGTTTGGAGACGAGGGCAGCTGCTGTGGGGTAACCAGGATGCATCATGGGAGACTGTGTCGGACTGATGGCGGTAAGGAAACACTCAAAAACACAGTCCTGTACTGCTGCGTCCAAAGAGACACACACTCACCTTCCGCCGTCTCCCCACTCGCTCTGCTTCCCTTAGAACTCCCACCTCCTCCTCCTCCTACTCCCTCTGTACCTTTTCCCTTCTCCCTCTCATCCCAGCTCTCCTCTCCTCCCAGTCCCCCGGCTCCGCCCCCTCCGCCGGCCCGTGCGTCATCGTCCTCCTCCTCGCCAAGGTTCTTGTAGTTGGGCCGCTTTTGAGTTTTCTTGCGGCCGCGGTGGCGGGAGAGCTCCAGCGAGCGCTCCAGAGACTCCGGGGGCTTGCTGAACCGACGGAGGCCTCCGGCACTGGCCTAAGAGGTTTGGAGAGGGACACGGAGGAATGAAGAGACGGGACGGCATTCAAAAAGTTCTCGACCAAGTGCCACAACAACGTTAAGAAGCCTGACTCAACAGTAAAGACGGAGGTTGCCGACCTCAAGATCCATAGTCAGAACACCCACATTCAACAGCAACGACAGACAAGGTGTGACATCCTTCTTTAAAGGCACAGTGCGTAAGATCTGGTGGCATCTACTGGTTAGGTTGCATATTGTATCTATCATCTCACGCTTCCCATTAAAAGGCTCATTTTGGGGCTTTGTAAAAAGTAAGTCACACATTGGGGTGATTTGGTAAAAATGTCTATAGATAATTATTTTGTAGTTCTATTCCAATAGAAGTGACAAAATGTTACCATCTTACACACTGCACCTTTAAATTTAACAATCTTTTTCCTGTGCAGTTTCCTAAATGAGGCTGAGAACTTTCTGAATAGCCCTCATACTACGTGACTGAAAGAAGAACAAAACATGATTTTTAAAAGTATGCAGAACACACTGAGGTTATGAGGGACAGTGGGAGGGGCTTCTGAGATATTGATAGCCTGAACTGCCCTGGTTCCAGAAAGCAAGATGAGTGCAAAGATATTGCATTTTCATAATGTGAAAAACAAAAACACC
>JAFBJT010111154.1:38411-48674 GCA_016785325.1 Chascanopsetta lugubris
GTGGAGGGAGAAGTTGTTAGCGTCGCAAGTCATTTTCTCAAAGATTTTTTTTATTTTTTTTAAAGCAGCGGCTGGACGAGTGAGCGGACCGAGGGCGACCGACGCGATCGACACTGACAGGACTTCCTGTCTGAGCTGGTCACCTGTGTTATCCTTTGATGTGGATGATGTCGGCGCGCGTTTGTTTGATCAGTCAGGAAAACACAGGGCAAAGTGTTGCATCACCGAATGTGGTTTTGGCTCCATGGGCAGAAAAAGGCAGAGTGGATCTGTTCTTCTTTTTCACCACATCACTTATCTTACTTGAAGACACTTTGCAAAGTGAGGTTAAGACTGAAATAACTTTAGACTTCAAAGCGGACACGTTTATATCTAATTATCATTTTCAGTGACTGTTATTATTTACCTCTTTTTTCAAGTTAAATGTCATGTGAGAATTGGTGAATAATTAAGTAAATAAATAAATAATGCTGTGATCAATTTGGAACATCATTTTGAAAGTTGAAACATCAAACCACTTCACCATTTTAGGAATTAATCTGTATTAAGATATAAATTTATATATATATAAATATATATATATATATTATAAACACGGTGTGAACAGTAGCTCAGTTTTCTAATCCCTTCAATCAGCCACAGGTTCGACTTCCCTCCGACTCACTGCTCCACTGTTTAAGAGTCTGGAATCCCGACGCTGGCGCGCGGAGGAT
Source organism: Chascanopsetta lugubris (assembly GCA_016785325.1). Lineage (NCBI taxonomy): Eukaryota > Metazoa > Chordata > Actinopteri > Pleuronectiformes > Bothidae > Chascanopsetta > Chascanopsetta lugubris. The sequence goes on from JAFBJT010111154.1 coordinate 39,125, forward strand.
TTATACGATTAGCCGTTAGCAATGACATCCAAAAACACACACTTAGCCGCTCGCACACATAAACACCCCTGCGCAGCCAGCAGGGAGTCTTCCTGTTCCCACGCACTCACACTGCGAAGCCAAGCACTGACTCCTCTCCTAATTACCCACCTTCCTCTAATTATCCAATCATAAAGCCATTAGCAGGCTCACACCATATTAACATGGCGCCGCCCACATGCCAATTTGTGCCGAGCCAGGATGCGAGAGCAGGCGGTTTTTCCTCCTGTAACCTCAGTGAGTCGGGGACCCAGCGTTTTCTTAACCACTAACAAACAAATATTAGATTCGCAAACGAGTGTTGGTTTCTCTTTTTTAATTTTCACAATAAAAGCTCGGCGCTCGACTTTAATGTGATGTTGTTTAAATACCTCGAGCTAATTCAAGAAGTTGGAAACAGACGAGATGATTTGTAATGATACACGCCAACACTGGTGTTGATGTGCTGTAAACAAACACATTTTCGTCATATAACCTCCTACCTTCTCCAAAGCTACAGTACCACCCCTGGGACCCATGTTGTGGTATTCCAGGAGTTGTGGTGATACCCGCCAACACAGGTGTCGATGTGCTGCAAACAAACACATCATTTCCTCTTGTCATCTATTGCCCTCTCCAACGTTACAGTGCCACTCCTGTGGGATGCATGTTGTGGGATTCTAGGAGTTGTGGTGATACAAGCCAACACAGGTGTCGACGTGCTGTAAACATATGCAATTTGCTTCCAGCTTTTTTCAAAGTTAGTGTCCTTGACATCATCTAACGGTTTCTGCAGAGTGCTTATGAAGCTCGTAACTCCTCCCACTTCCGGGTTCATCCAAAAATGGGCAAAAAGGAGGAGCACAGGTAGAGCTGGGGGTGGGCCCATGTTGCTGTTGGCCCAAGTGTCACTTAAGAGGCCACGCCCCTTAATTCTACACAATTTCAAACCACGATAGAATAAAAATAAGCGAGTTAGAAACAAATCAGGCCCCTGTGCGGTTGTCATGGCAACACATGTGAAACTGCAGTTTGTACTGGACTTTACACACGTTTCCTTCACCTCTAAAGTTGACCACTTTAACATGGGGGTCTATGGGGGACTGACTCACTTTTGGAGTCGGCCTCAAGTGGCCACCCTGTGAACTGCAAGCGTTTCCACTTCTGCACTGGGCCTCATCCGTCAACTCCGGAGGTTGCCGCTCGGCATGGACACAATTTACGAGATCACATTGTCTTTCATTTTAGAAATGCCACATTTCCATCTGTAAAAAAAACAAAACAAAAAAAAACCACATTTGATCTTAACTTCTACATTTCTGTGCACAAACAAAAGCAAAGGACGAGGTGAATCCTGCCGCATCTATTATTGATACGCGTCGGGTCCCGGCGGCGTGTTGTGCAACAGAGTATCCAGATTGTTCCCTCCTTTATTCATCCGCCCGTCAGAGGGAGGGCAGGTTATTGGAGGGAATGGGGCGGACGAGGAAGACACAGCGCACAGATGTTGGTGCAGCTGCGGCGCCGGGGAGACGCTCGGGTTAACGGCTCCGAGCTCCACGTGCGCAGACTGTGTGAGAGCGATACCCGGGCGCTGGCTGAGGAGGGAGCTCATCCACCTGACTGATTTAGAGGTCGGGGGCGGGGTCAAAGCTGCCGGAGCGAGGGAGCGAACAGAAGTCGTGCAAAAAAGTGAAGAGGGTCGAAGAAAGCGGGAGAACTATGCGGCAAAGTTTAAAGTTGGCTTGTTTACACTTTGCTTCAATTTGATAAATGATGCGTCGACATTCACAAAATCCGTAAATATTCCTGATTCCGTTCGTATTATTTGACCTATTGACCTTTGAGAACGTACGTTTTTCATTTAAAATGTGAACGATCAACGTCCTGTTGTAAAATGCAGGAAGGGCCTCTATGGAACATTTTAATGCAATTAAAGGTGCAGTGTGTAGGATTTGGGTTTTTGTCACTTCATTACTGACATTTTTTGTACATGTATTATCCCCTAAATGTATGACTTTGTTTTTTACATGACCCTAAATTGCGCCCTTTAATGTATATTTACATCAGGGGCGAGTTCTCCCTATGGGGGCGGCCATGTTTTGACAGTAGCCCAGAGTGGACATACTACACTGAGCTTTAATGATGGAGGGCTGCCACAGGTTCTCTTGTGTGCTAGAAAGTGAAGGGTGAGAGGCGACGAATACAACGTGCAGCTTCACCTGCAGATGTGATACAGATTATGGGATGTTTTCAGGACTCTTGCTTAGTGGTTGATGGAGCTGCCAGAACTGTTGCTTTTTGACCAAACAATCCCAGGCTGGAACCTTTGTTTCCCTTCACGGAGATTCAAGCTTTGATTTACTTCCGAGCGCATGTTGTTTCCACTTAAATCCTTATTTTGGGTTTAATATTAAAGGGACACCTTCGGGTCCCGCAGTGCGGAGCTTTAATAGACTCCGGCGGAATCACTGCCGGGGCCTTCGGAGGCCGAAACCGAGCGCGTCGGCATTAAACCGAGTCGACGAACAAACGGAAAAAAAACGCAGAGACGGATCTATTCATTCTGTTTCTGCGACACAAACACTGGCTCCACTCTCACATTGTTTCATCTCTGTGTGGATCCTCTCTCTCAGTCTGTTTCCTCATTATCTGACCACGCTCGGCAAGGTGACGGGGAATAATGGCGCTTTGTCGAGTCTGATCCGTGCACCAAGGTATGGACTGACAATGGAGGAACTCAGTGTCTTTATGACGCAGCTGTGCTGTTGTGCGCCACCCCCCCCCCCCCCCCCCCCCCCCCCCCCCCCCCCCCACCCCCTTCTCTGAGCTCTGCCTTTCAGAGACACCAACACACATAAACACTGCCTTTGTTTCAGCTTGACGCCATTGTTTTCGTCCTCATGAAGATTTCTCTTCTCTGGCATAGACACTTTTTTTTTTGTCTTCCGTCCAACTGCGCTCGCTCTTCCTCTTATTTTTGTCCAAACAATGACACGCCCTCGTGTTTGATTTGAATTTCTCATCGCCTTTGTGTCGTCATCGCTCCGATCCCGAGGAATCAACAACAGAACAATTCAATCATGAAAACTAAAGTCACACAGAGAATCGTTATTTGACAACTTGTTTCACTTGTGTGAATATTGTGCGTGTTATTATGATGATGATGATGATGATGATGATGATGATGATGATGATGATAATCATAATTGCATTGTGTTTGATGATTTCATTGTGTTCTTGTTTAAACGGATTAGATATGCACACATTATATATTAGGTGGATGTGGGTGTGCGCGCACATGTACAACATGTGTATGTACACGTATGTTTACATGTCTGTATGTAGCAAAGCGCATGGGTGCGTGCACATGCTGTGTGGTGTGTATGTGTATGTGTAGCGCACGAGCGAGTTTAGGTACGGGCTGTTTCCACTGGATAGACAGATGGTTTGATGGACAGATGGTTTGATGGACAGATGCATAAATAAACCAAAAGACAGACACACAGACAGATGTGATTATAATGGGTCCGTGTATTTGTATATACATAGCGCATTTATAATGATCTTTTATCATTATCATTACTAATTATGACGATGATGATGATGATGAGGAGGATTATTATTATTATTATTATTGGAACCATTATCATCAGGATGGTTGGCTTGAATCTGTCCCTGTTGTTTTTTTTTTCAGCTGCAACACCACAACTACCCCAATGGGGAAAAATAAAGTTCTATTCTATTCAACTCTACTCTACTCTAGTCATTAGAGGTATGAAAAAAAATAAAAAAATTAAAAAAACCTCTGGATGTGAGCGATTAGCGCTTGGTGAAGCAGCAGCTGCAGAAACGATGGCCGACGGCGTTTCCGAGCGCGTCTTCTCGTTTGCAGTGGTGTAGAAGGAGGGAGGCGGAACAACGCAGGACCGTAACACAGGGATCCAGCGGAGGCTGCACGTCCTTTCAGACACATGTTGGCAGCGAGCGTCTCTGTTGACGCCGCGCACGCCCTGCTGTCAGCGGCTTCATAAATGGGCAATCTCAAAATGTCATCTGTTTCATCTTCCCGTATAAAAGTCGAGGTCGGGCTCCGAGAGAGATGCAGAAGATAGCCAACACTTCAAAATGACCTCAAACCCATGTTTTGGCTCCACACACACACACACACACACACACACACACACACACGCACACACACACACAGGAAAGGAAGAGAGCGACACACAAATGGGGGGGGGGGGGGGGGAGCGGAGCCACACACACACACAACAGATAGAGAGTCAATCTAAAAATAGATTAGAGGTAAAACGCTTCCATATGTTAAATAACTGCAAATATACTTGTTGAAATGTTCTGGGGCTGAAGAGGCAGCTGAGTGAACTGCAGTGCAGCGCCCCCTGTTGACGAACATCTGCCCCCACACACATTTTAGATTTATTATTTTAATCGAATCATCCATAACTACATCAATAATGATGATGATGATACAAAATAATAATAATAACAAATAATACTACTACTAGTAGTAGTAGTACTACTACTAATAACAATAAAATAATTCAAAAATATTTATAATAATAATAGAATAAAATAAGATCACGATATCATCTTGTGATATCCCAGCTCTAGAAAATATAGAAATAAAGAAATGATATCTTCAAGAGAAAATTAACTGTGTAGTATATTAGGAAAATAAGTGTAATTTACATTATATGACGGTAAATATATAAAGTGTTAAAGGAGGTTATACACAGGGATTATAAGGTGCATATGTCACCCAACTGTGGATTATGGCTTTAAATGACCTCAGCTGAAGCTGCCTCCTCTCCTCCTCCTCCTCCTGCCTGTCCTCTCTCTCTCTCTCTCTCTCTCTCTCTCTCTCTCTCTCTCTCTCTCTCTCTCTCTCTCTCTCTCTGGAGCGGTGTCGTCCGCCCCGTCATCTTCAGGTCATAATGTAACATGACACCGGTGGTTGCAACAAGGCCGGGCCGGCCAAGCCGAGCGTTTAAGACCAATGAATATCATTTGCTCCCGGTTGGTTCCCTGGCGCTTTCAGACGCCGCCACCGCCAGACTGAATCAGCGTTCGCGCCTGTCATGTCTCTGACGTGACGGAACACACACACACACACACACACACACACACACACACACACACACACACACACACACACACACACACACACACACACACACACACACACACACAGCTGCAGCTCGGAATACACTGTGCACAAACACTTGAAAAGAGGCTCGGTTTAGACGGCAGGTGCACATGCATCAACACACACTGCCCCATACACACACACACACACACACACACACACACACACACACGCCTCAAGAGACCACTTTGTTGTTTCTGATGCTTCTGTCTTCTTCAATAACTTCTCTCTGCTCCGACGAATCCACAGACTTCTTACATCTCACACTTCATATATGAAACCTACACAGGTGAATGCCCCCTCGGTAAGCCCCTCCCCCCCACCTCCCTCCCCCCCACCTCCCTCCCCCTGCCATCATTAGGGGCCTTGGTAAGGCCGCCACCCCCCCCCCCCTAAGAGAGCAACAACCACAATAACCTATCACCACCTCCTACCTCACCTCTGGTGTCCTGGTTTGGGCCGCTGTTTAAATTCCCTCCCTAAGGAGCTTTGATCAGCTGCCCCTGGTGGACACACACACACACACACACACACACACACACACACACACACACTATAACCCCACCCATCCACCAGCTACTTGGGGGGGAATGGGGGGGGGGGGGGGGGGGGGGGGAGGTCAGGGGTAACGCTGCCAGAGATAAGAGAGAGAAGCATGAAAGAGGACGGAGGTCTTGAAAAGATCAACTGGGTAAAGGGGTGGATAAGAGGAGGGGGTGGGCTAATGAAGCCCACCAGTACCACGTCTATGCACACACACACACACACACACACACACGCACACACTTAAGTAGCCTAATTACCTGCCTGATATCCCGTAATGACGGCACCTGCGCGAGGGGGTCCGAGCGTGCGTTTGGGATGCGCTAACAACCTTGTTAAAGGAAGCCTCATGTTAATGAGAGCTAATCACGCTCCGTATTTAGTTTCATGCTAACGAGGCGGCATGTGATCTTTAAAAACGCGCGGAGCCGCCCGGCATCGTTTCATCTTGAAAGCAGCGCACGCCGCAGCGCCGGACGCCGGCCTCACGGCTCGGGCGTGGATGACGCGCACCGCAGGCCCGCGTGCACGGCAGCCGCAATCAGGCTGGGACCTGCGGGCCGGCAGGGGGCGGAGCTCCGGTGCTGCATTTGCGCCGGTGTGGTTTCCAGAGGAAGTCCAGAGTCCAGGTCATTTCGAACGGCGCTCTCGCAATCTGTCGCCCGAGACGTCGCGCCGCAGCGAAACAGCGCAGAGATAAAGGAAAGTGCTATCTCATCGGATCGAGGTTTAGGAAGATAAAATGACGATCTGATAAAAAAAACAGTGAGAGTGAAACAAGAGAAGGAAAAGTGCCCGAGGCGGCGAGGCGTGACAAAAGACAAAGTTTACGGAAGAGGAGGAAGAAGAGGAGGACGGAGAAGAGGACACGAGTAAACCACGACAAAGATGAGGAAGGTGAATGTGACAAAGATGAAAAGGACAAATACCAAGACAAAAACAATTTGGATAAAGACGAAGAAAAAGAAGAAAGTGATGATGATGATGATGAAGACGAAGACGACGGAGCCAGCGCCGACTCCTCGACACGCTGTCGCTGACGAAGCTTCGAAGAAAGAGAATCGTGCATTTCTGGAAATATTCTCATGGGAATATGAATATGTGAAGGGCTGCTACAGGACACACGGTGGAAAGGCCATTTACTCTTAGTCTACATGCTAAGCTAAGCTAAGCTAAGCTAAGATAAGCTAAGCTAAGATAAGCTAAGCTAAGATAAGCTAACTAATGGCTAGCACTGAATCAGTATTCAAAACATACATGTGAGAGTGAAATTTCCAGATACTAGAACAAAAAAAGTAAAGATTGAAAAGACGTATTGAATGTGAACTTTGTCCATGTCCCATCAAACAGAGTGGAATTCAGAGCCAATACAGCTTTCAGCCACTAGAGGGCAACCGAGACCCCTTGCCTTACTGCATCTGATATGACGCCAATATCTATGTAAATGTAGTGGGTCTAATTCTGCACCATTCGCAGGTACGTGTGTGTGTGTGTGTGTGTGTGTGTGTGTATGTGTGTGTGTGTGTGTAAAGTCTTATAAGAATTAACTACAATTCTTGACAAATTTTGACTTTTTGGTTTGGTCCATGTCCAGTCTGCTAACGTGGCAAATGGACCAATACTGTATTCGGCCACCAGAGGGCAACAAAGGCAGTTTGACTTAACTTAATGGTTTAACCGATATGATCAATATCAATATTTGTGTGTGTGTGTGTGTGTGTGTGTGTGTGTGTGTGTATGGGCTAGAATGACATCATCTGCAAAGCACCACGTCTATGAAGAGCCGTCCATCTTCAGGTGGAGGCTCGGGCCAAATGTGCCTCCATAAACAAACCCTCCCGAAGCCCCGCCCCCCCTCTCCCTAAATGGACGCCTGCACTTAGGGTGGCCCGGGGCCTCGAGCCTCCGATTGCTGAGTGCTCGTTAAGCTGCTGGGGATCAATTCATTTCGGGCCGCCGGCCGCCGCGTGTGCGCTGAACTCGGCCACATGTCGTAACATGGAGACGGATGAGTCGACTCCTCGTGGCTCCTCCTCCTCCTCGTCGCTCTCGGCTCTAAACAAACTCTCGGAGAGAGCGCCCTGATGAATAAGTGAGAGGATAAAAGCTACATCGATACCATTCCGGCGCATTAACGTGGCGGATAAATAAATAAATCAGCGGCAGCGCATTCTTTTGTACATTGAATCTATCTTATCAGAGCATGTAAAAATAGCTCGGCGGGGGCTAATTGTGCTCATTGCTGAATAATGGATCAGAGCGGAGAGGCCCTTCCTGGAACTGGGGCGGGCTCGGCTGCTCCCTGCTGAACCTAAAGGGCTCCTCCGCCTGCTTCTGCCTTCAGGTAAAAAATCTGCCACCCCCCCCCCCTCCCTCCCTCCCTCCCTCACATCCCCCCCAACCCTTCTCCTCCACTTCACTTCTCCTCCCTTCCTCCCACCACCACCACCATCCTATCCTCCTCCTCCTCCTCCTCCTCCTCCTCCTGTTTGTCTTCATCCACACTTTGTTAACAGATGTCCAAAAGTTTCTCGGCAAACTTTTCAAAGATTTAAAGATGAGGCATGTGTTGTGGTGAAATGTGCCTTTCAACTTCTCATGGTATTCTTTTTTAATATGTTCTCACTGTAAATAAAGGGAGGCATGTTTTACAATCAAAGTGTCATGAATCAAAGACGGGGCTCCAAGAGCTAATGTGTGAAAGTTGAGGTCAATTGTTTGTTTGTTTTTTATTTGCATTCCTGTCAAATTAAATAAAAGCCGGAAGTAAATTAGTGGGCGGTTCACTCGTCACCATCTTGCCAATGACAAATTCCTCCTCCTTCCCTGTCACTCCAGAGGCCACGCCCCCAAACTGTGCACAATTTCATGTTGATAAAATAAGAAATAACAGTTGTCACGGAAACAAATGTGACTGATTGAGACCAAAATTGGAGCAGGCTTTCAACGTGTTTCATTCACCTCTAACGTTGATCACTTTAACATGGAAGTCTATGTGGATCGACTCGCTAGAGCCTCAAGTGGCCACCCTGTGAACTGCACGTTTTTTTTCACTTCTGTATTGGACTCATCCGTCAAACCTGGAGGTTGCCACTTAAGTTGGTTTAACAACTTGATTCCTGCGCTTTTGACAATGCCCCTGCATGGACCGGCTGAAGATCTATGCACAAAGGTGACACCCGCGAAACATCAACATAAACGTAAACATAAACAAAGATGTTACCGGATCAAACTAAACTTTGACTGTGAATATCTCTCCTGTCATATCGCAGTGGCAGCTCCACAAGGCAACATCTAACCAGCATCTTCAAACACACTCTCACACACACACACACACACACACACACACAAACACATGACACACACCGACAGTCAGGCGGCTCCACACGTCACATTCCCCCACAATTAAATCCAAAAGTTGTCGTGTCCTTCGGCCTCTGACAGCAGAGACAATACAAACTAATCCTCTTACTGCGGCTGCAGCCACAAGTGAGGAGGAAGTACGGAGGCTTTGTTGGTAAACGCCCGGGCGGCGAGTCTGTTGCCTCGCGTCTAATACGGCATCAAAGTTGTGGTGCGTGCGACTGCGGCGGCGGCGGCGAGTTGAAGGCGTGAGGTGGCAACTTTGCATAAAGCGTCTTAGCGGCTGTTGTCTCATCAGACGACCGTGTGCAGCTGATGGAAGACTGCTTACACTTATTCCCCTCAACAACTAAAGGCTTGTTAAAAACTGCTTTGCCCCCCGCCCCCCCCCATCTGTCACTTCAGATTCTGTGTGTGTGTGTGTGTGTGTGAGAGTGAGAGACTGAGTGAGAGGGGGCG
>JAFBJT010111155.1:4506-21666 GCA_016785325.1 Chascanopsetta lugubris
TGACATCCTTATGTAGTTAATTATACAACTATTTGATACCCCACTTTGCAAGACAACCTAAAATCAAAGAATATAACTAATATACAACCACGAAAATCTATTGATGATTCCAGATTATGATTTGTTCCAAAACAAAATGGCAAATATACGAACATTAAAGGGCTGCGTAATCTTCGACTGCTCATCCAGTTTTCTGGGTTACGGGGTATTTCTCCCGGCACACATCGGGCCAATGGTGACATGATCAGTGTCAGGGCCAGTGATACTGTAGCAGGGATTTGAACCAGTGACATAGGCGACTGCTGTAGCCACTGAGCCACCGCCGCCCCGTTGGTTATTACCACCAGCTTGGTTTGCTGTATTCTTCTAGTCTTCACTCTACTGTTGTTGTGTCCCAGGCCGTCCTGCACTTCCCTGCTCCTGTGAGTGACCTGGTTCCAGGTCCTGACAAACAGCTCCTCTATGTGTCCTGCAGGACCGGAGTTTACTGTGTCAGCCTCCCATTTCTCCTGTCCAGGTGTGCACCTGTCTACATTTACTGGCAACATTCTAGCCATTGAAGATAACAACTCACATTTCATTTTTGACCTTTCACCTCTGTAGGACTCAAAGCTCCCCACCTGAGGCCTCCTCCTCCTCCCCCGGACCTGCTGAGCTGGAGATCTCCTCTGAATTCCTCGTTGTTGGAGAGGAGGATGTGTTGTCACTGCTCCTTGTGGACTCTGTCCTCCTGCTCCTCTCTCAGAGAGACACGTGCTGGCAGCTGACTCTGTACAAAACACAGAGCAGCAGCTACGAGAAGCTCCGTTCATTCAGTCTGCCGCTGGTCGCACATGATGGATTCAGAGGGAGGTCTGTGCTGACCTGCGTCCACTGCATAGATCCAACATCGGATCCAACACCGTCCGCTATGCCGGCCTCTCACTTCCACCTGGAGTCTGTCCTCTTCAAACTTCTCTTTGGGATCGACGCCACACTCATCAAATCACCGGTCGTCCTCTGCGGCCTCCCAGATGGACGCCTGTGTTTCCTCCCTATGCGTCTCCCAGGACCACGCCTCCGAGTCCTGCACAGCCTGGAACAACCCATCGTTTTCGTTGGAGTATCTGTTGCCATGGAAACAAATCCAGGACGTGCTCAGTTTTTGGTGGCAGTGGGTGATCAGGGGAGAGTGGTGCTGTTGAAGGCTAACAAAGGAGGATCGGAGGGCTCGGGCTGCACCGCTGGTTTTATTGAGGGGTGTGTGCCCGGGCCTGTGGTGTGTGTCTCAGTGGGTGAGCGCCATCTTTACTACAGCACCGGTTCAGATCTGCTGGTGCTGGATCTGTGTGAGGGTTTGTCGGGGAGGGAAGGACAGGAGAGGGAAGAGAAATCCAGGCAGACTGCTGCAGCTCTTCAAAGCCCCACCAGTTTGAATGTGTGCCGACTCGTGGCTTTGACGGCTCCTGTACGCAACATTGAAGGTGAGTCAGGTTTAACACAGAGGTACCGATGGTACAAACAGATGACTACAGTCTGAAAATTGTATTTAATGATCTATGTTTTGAATTTATGGATGTAAACTTAGAAGTGTAATTACTAAGTTTACTCTGTTTTCATTTCATGGAGGCACTAATCTCTATTAAAGGTAGGCTTTGAGGATTAATGGCTGGTATTTGTAAACACACCAGTCAAAGTTGGCCTGTGCTCATTTGCTCAAAACACCAGTAGGACTTCATGTGTGCAGAACATACACTGCAAGCTACACTACAATTGCAGGATTGCACCTATTGCAGGCTTACTTTTGTATGTCCATACACGTTTAAAAAAAATAAATCCTGCATACTATACCTTTCAAGGTGCAATGTGTAAGATATTGATGACATCTCGAGGTGATGTTGCATGTTATATCCCTCACCTCACCCTACTGAGCCTGCAGGAGAACCTGTGGTAGACTTCAGTTGTTGTTAGAAATCAAAAGATGTTTAGTACGTCCACTTTTACTACTGTAAAAACATGGCGGCCCCCATAGAGAGGACCCCCCTCCTCAAGTAAATATACATTAAAGGGCTCATTTAAGGGTAATGGAAGAAAACAAAACATTTAGGTGATTCATGAAGATATCATTGTTTAGTAACATTTTTAGAAGTGACAAAAATAACTGAAATCTTACACACTGCACCTTTAACCTGTGACTAAGACTGGACATGTGTCTCAGGAAAAGTGCAGCTGATGGGGCTGTCACTGAGAGGACAGCTCCAGAGGATTGTCTTGCCCAAGGGGAGCGAGGACACAGGGACGTCCAGTCTTCCCTCCACACGAGGAGGTGGCAGCATCAGGGACCTGCTGTCTGCTATCGGGGACATTTGCGAAAGGTACATGCGACGTGATTCTTCTCACATGGTTTGACCACCGGAGACTTACATGCTGTATGTATTTCCCCTTGCTTTCATTCAGAGTGTCAGTGCTGAATACAGCCGTCAAATCCAAAAACCAAATGCTGCAGCACCTGAATCAAGTGCTCAACATCAGCTTCCTGTTGTTATCCAAAGGAGATAGCAAGGGACATGCATCCACAGAGGAGAGGCCAATCAGATGCAGAGCCATCACCGGCTGGAGCAGACTCCTCCGGAAGGACTCTCTGATTCTGACGTGTGTCCTGGAGAATTCAAGTCCTTATGTTCTGGAAGGCGGCTGGACTCTAAGCGTCTCTGTGTTCCCTCTGTCCCTCTCTCCCAGTGTGGGAGAGAAAAGCTCCTCTGCAAGTTTTTCTTTCCCCCTCCAGAATCTTCATCCCGGGGAAACATTGGACGTGACGCTGCCCCTGGTGGCTGCAGGTGACACATGTTTACCCATTCGAGTAACCTGCTCGCTCATCTTCTCCCTCTCCGGCCTCTTGGGAGAGGAGGAGATGATGACGATGATGCACTTTCCAGACCTGCAGAGTTGTATCAGTTTACCTTTGAACACCCTGGCGGTGGATTGGCTGGATGCCCTGCAGGTGAACGCTGCCACAGACCATCCCATCAACAAAAACGACACCACATGTCACTCCATTAACCGCGCAACAGACACTGTCCGAGCTTTTCTGAACTCACACCGGACCAGGGGTGTCAGGCAAGGTGGAGGAGGGGGGGAGGGTCCTGCAAAGGCCGAGCGGGAGCAGTATTCAGCCAGGATACGGGTGTCATCAGAGATTCTGAGGGACACACTGGTGGACACTGTGGATCCTCAGGGGCCAAAGTTGGCCCCTCAGAATCTCTGCATTGCCCTACTTGACTGGCTGCTGTCAGAGGGTCCTGGAGGAGGGAGAGTGGGACAACGAGGGGACAAGATAAACAGCTGCGTTGTCCAAGCTCGAGGTCCAAACGGAGAATGGGTCAAACTGAGTGCAAAGGAGGTAAACCGGTGTCTAACAGCAGTGTATGAACATGGTGTTTGGGTCATTTGCATTAAACAAACAAGTGTTGACGATCACTCCTTTTGTTGTCCAGGTAAACGTGGCAAAGGAGAGCAGAGAGAATGAGAAGAGCCTGAGTGCGATAGAGGTTTGTGTAGACAGCTCGTCCATAGCAGCAGTGTGTGGATTGCATCATGCTGTGTTGCAGCGCATACAGGTACACACATACACACACACACACACATAATATAAACTCAATACAAATTATTGATACGGCTCAGTTATCCATCTAAATCACACACACACACGGTGCATGGTGCTTTGTTATCATTAAAACTGTGTTTAGTGTGTCCATCCTGACCAGGTGGTGCAATTGTTTCGTCATTTGTGTATTTCTTGTCGCACTAAAAAATCTGTTAAAATTCGTCATATTGGTCATTTCTAATTCCAGTAATTACTTGATATAATTTGATGCTGCCATCGTTAGTCCTTGAGCATTCCTTTTTATTTTTCTAATTCAACTTTTTCCAAAGTTTCATGAATCAACTAATCTATTCCAATCCTGTCGAATACACTGCTGGGGTTTTGTGGCACTTCTACTCTCAAAAGACCGTTATCCATGATCCACTTATCCTTCATTAAAACTTTGAATTCACTTTGGTATTTGCTATTAAAGCTCATTCTGCCATTTGATCTTCTTTGCACATCTGAGTGAATTGTAACGATTCAAAGCAGAAAAAAGAACCTTGACTTATTTTGACTCGAGGTAGCTTTTCTTTGTGTGCTTGCTTTTGTTTGATGAAAACACAAAATGCTTGTATTTATCTGGTCTGTGGATTTGTTCTTGGACACAGACTCTGCTGCGGAGAACTCCTGAGAGTGCCACCTCCACAAAGAGGCTCCTGGGTTTAGGGTTAAGACAGACACTTCAGCGGGCTGAAGTAAGTCCTTCATCTTCCTCATAGTCCGTCTGCTTTCATCAGGCTCTTCTATAAATGGACAATTAGCCCATATGCTGCACAGAGGAACTCATCCATCGAAGCCTATTTTAAACCCATTCAACTCAATACTTTCGTAACAGCACTTTAGTCATATCTTTCTAACGTTTTCTCCTTTTTCCCTTCCTTTTCATTCTGTAGCATCTGTTACAGCAGATCCAACAGAGCAGGATCTCAGGGACGTCCAGAGGAGGCATGTCCATGAGCCAAATGTCCCAATTGCTTCTTGGGGTTTACCAAGAACTCAGAGAAAACCCTCTCCTCGTCATATGAAACTTTCTGTTAATGTAGCTGATGATTGATTTGCACCGTGAATACACTTTTTTCCCCTTTGAGATGACTCTGACAATCTCATATTCAAAAGATGTCGGAGGAGCTCAGGTGGAGTAAAACCACATCTTATCACAAATGATCACATCCCACATGAGGTGAAGGACCAGGTTCCAGATGTGTGGGTGAAACAGTGACATGGCACCTGATGCCTGGCTCAGTGGTTGTGATTGAACGCAGCTGTGTAGACCAGCAGATGCATCTACGGACGGCTGATGGATTGAAGGGCTTGTTAATGAACGATCACCACAGTGGTGCATCTTCATGAGAACATGATACGGCTTCAAGTGCAACCGTTAAGCTTAATACATTTGTATAAAAGCTTTGATTACAACTGCATCTCTGTGAGTTGTTATCCACTATTGATTCATCAAAGATTTGTCTGAGAGTTCAATACTTGATGAATTATAATGATCTTTTCATGAATGCTATAAATGGATGTTTCATTTCCCTTGAATGAGCACATTATATGTACATCAGGGGTGTGGGTGAATTCAACTACAGCAATCAGTGTCATCAGCCTCAGCCTCAGACGGATACTTAACATCTGGTGGGAAGATAAAGTCAACAATTGACAATTTCCACACCTGTGGAAAAGAACAAGCCAAGACCCCACTGACTTACAAACTCGAAAAAGAGAGTGGAGCTGGATTTGTCACACCCTCAGAAAATCTGCCACAAACATCACCCGTCAAGCCCTTAAATGGAACACCCAAGGGAAAAGGAAATGAGGTTGGCCCAAGAATAGCTGGAGAAGAAGTGTAGAGGCAGAAATGTCAGAGAATGGGCTCAACTGTGGAGAGCTTGAGAGAAAAACCATAAACAGTGAAATGGAGGTTGTTCGTCAGTGGAGCAAAGGGCTTAAGAATAATCATTGTCATCTGTAGAGGTCTCTACACACTACATTCAAGTCTGAAAGCAACTTTTTTTCATGAAAGTATATACACGGAGATATTTAGTTAACCAAAGTATCCCACTTGTGATGACTGGTCAAGTCTTGTGGTCAATTGGACAAAGTTCCAGCTATTTAACCTATTCCATGTTAAAATTCTGCTGCTCCAGGTGAGGCTCGAACTCACAACCTCGGCATCACTTCGCAAGTTACTGTCGTATAAGTACCGCGCGCTAACCGATTGCGCCACTGGAGCCTGATGAATCATTGCCTCAAGAGGTTAATTAAACAGACATTTTTAGTGATTAGCAGAATGGACACATCCAAACATCAAACTGCCAAATGACACACACTCATCAGTTCACTACATGTGCCAGAGGGTATATCCACATATCATTCTAAGGGAACATTGTGTAAGTGTGGGAAAATGACATTAATGACACTTAAAGAAAATAATCACTTACTTACTGATGTGGAGCTAGATTAAAAATGTATGGGATCTCTCCGTTTGCCTCCATCACATTCCATTGAAATCCACCGGGTAGATATTTTGCCACACTGCCAAAACACACACACACACTGAAAACAGCAGCTCCTTGGCAGAGGCAATGTATTCTATATTTTCATAATGTACGTATGTTGGTGATATCTAGTTGACAAAGTGATGGGAGTTTGTTGCAACGCCTATGTTGGCCACTAGGTGACACCAAAGAGTATACATGGATCCACATTTCTTACTTGTTATCAAATAAAAACTGTATACCAAACAGAACATGACCAGTCATACACGTTTATTTTTTCATCTTCACGTTCACTGAAGACTGACGAAATGTTCAGCATCTCAAAGGGACAAATGGAATGAAATGAAATAAATCAACCACCCAACTTGCATTTTGCAGTATGAAATGACCACATTGCCATGGACAACATGTGCTGGACACTGGTTTCAATGACAGTGTTGGTTACCATTTCTAAAGGTGACAAATAGAAACACAGTAAGTCTCATCTGCCGAAACTCATCAGAGACAGCGAGATATAAGATGACCCCACTGCCACCGTCTCAGGAAGCGAAATGACACCCTGAGTCACTGTACCTGCGAGATCAGCCTGGATGAGTCACACCTGTGTTGCATCTTTGTTGTCTTGACAACACTATAATAAGAGAAGATGGACAGACAGGGAGGGTATAGTCCATGTGTCACACTTATCTTTGAACTCTACATGTCGTTAATTCTTGAGTTTCACACATTTGTTTAAACTTGCACCAAATGCGTATATAAAAAAACATACAGCGACGACTCAGGCTACGTTCACATTACCAGGCTGGAGGGACTTTTATTTTATTTGAGCGTGGTGAGGACAGAGAGGTCAGATCATGACCTCTGATTTTCAACATATGGGACTAAAGCGGGCATAGATATGAAATGTGGTCAATCAGTCAGTTAAGAGGCACCGAGCGTTGTCGTCGACCTGCACCAGCAGGGCGGCAGAAGTGTTGCAAATAAACTATGCCACTAAAACAGCTGAAGCTAGCTTGTTGACGTGTAGCTGAATAACAGCTACCCTTCCTCGAGAGCTACATGCTATCATCCATACATCCACGGTGACAGCTTCTGTGTATGAATCTCTTGCTTCGATACTGGGCGTTCTTTTGCATCATAGGTTTTCCTATGACGCATCATAGGTTTTCCTATGATACACTTATAGAAAGGCATCGACGCATGCGCTGATGCCATTTCAGAAGTCAGTTCACATGAAAGTCTGACACAAGACACGTTAGGATCTGTGCATGAATCTGATCTGTGCCCAAGCTGAATTGTTCCCATCACCGTTACTCATAATGTGAACGTAGCCCCAAAGACTCAGACGCTCGGTCACAGCAGTTTGGTTTTAAATATTTTGTCTCAAAGCACGGACTATTCATCGACACGTGCTTCCTCCCCTTCTTTCTGCTGCGATGAAACGCCACACGGTGTAGCGTAAATACACATGTGGTGGTACTTCATGGCGGCTCGGTTCAAGTGTCACACTTCTCCGATGTTGCTAATACTCCCACAGCGCTGAGCTGTTCACACTCAGTCCGTCTCCCTTCAGCGTCCCTCCCTGGTCCCCACGCAGGTACCTGCCATTCCTGCAGCGGATGGCCAGGCGCCCATGCTCAACGAGCTCCATGGAGAAATCCTCCGGGGCCTCGCCATCCGAACACACCAGCCCCGCACTGTTCACGTACCAGAAGCGGCCATCGACACCTGCGGGAGTCGGAAACACAAAAAAGCATCAGATTGTGCCACTTCCACACAATCGGCTGTTCTCGACGTGAGCAGGCGAGCGCTGACCTTTGATGTGGTACGACCCGTTACTGAACTGCAGGGTGAAAATGTCATAAACTGATCTGCTGGCATCCAGAGTGTTGGAGTTCTTGTGGTGGCAGATGAAACCGTTCTCTCCTCTGAGGATCAGCATCGGGCGATTGATCAGTTTCAGAGTGAGTTGCTCGTCCTCACCTGCCAACAGGGGGAAGCAAAACAATGGAAATACAGAGGAGGGGAAAAGTAGATCTGTAAACCATGCAGACATATAAGTGCAGGGATGGGATTCGGATGAAGAAGCCAGGGGCTCTTTACCTATAGAGTCACTGACTGCAAGGAGTTGGCCATTCTTCTTAGTGCAGATGTATTTTCCATTGTGAGCTTTTAGTGCCACCTTGTGGTCAAGCCACTCTACTGCAAACATGGTGTCTGCAGACCTGCGGTAGTGCAACACAAGAGAAAAGATAAAGAGTCTGGTCCTATTGCAAATAATCTGATTACATGTGAAATGAGAAGAAGGCTTGTGAACAATGTGAATTTGAGTAATGAGTTCATTTTTGACAAATCTCACAGAGTGGGCGGTATAAAAATTAATATAATAAAAATGATATAATAACATATAATTTCCACCCAAATGATCTAAGCGCTCTCACTCACACTTCAGTAGCAGTGGTCTGGATGCCTCCGTGAGCCACCAGGGCCCAGTAGTTCCCTTGGCTGGTGCGAAATGTGCACTTCCTGGTCTCCTTGTCAATCTCCATCTGAAACGTCTCCATGTCTGTCTCATCTTCTTGATTGGCTGCGAGGCTGACTCCTGGAAACAGCACAGCGAGATCGTCCGCTCATTAATTCTTAAATAAAGCATGAAAACCTGAGGACTGTTTAGTGTTTGAAGAAATCCACCTATCGTTTCATTACTTTCCTTTTCAGTCGTGTCCCTGTGGCCCTGCTTGAATACGAGTCACATGAGAGCAACATTTGAAATGTACACACAGACAGATGATAAATGAGGTGGTGGATGTATGTGGACAAATGGATTTGGCACATCAACACTGGTGTTGGCCCTCATCGCCACAAACTCTCTTGTCCAACAAGTGTAAATTGTTGTCTTTTTCATCCTGAAGTATTCATTCTCTTTTTGCTTCTTGCATTTGTGTACGTGTGTTAACTCTTTTACTCGTTTATGTTTACACATCTCCGCTTTGGCATAGTCTCTGCTTACATAGGAACACTAATGGGATCAGAGTAGGTGACATGCAACTGCCCATAAACGTAACTATGCATCCTAACACCACACTGACACGGGAAGCAATGGCTGTGATTGGTTGAATCGGTGGCTTTAGTATTTCCTCAAGCCCACATCCTGCTTCCTTTTTTTCTTTGCCAATCGTTTTGCTAGTTGTTTTCTTTTTAACCTTTCTCTTCAATTTCTATCATTTAAAACAAATTAGAACAAGTGGAAACAACACTTGAAGATACAAGACAAGATTCAACAGGTGGAGAAATATTGACGACATTTACTATGCAACAGACAAATTCTGCAAACTTTAAAACCATTAATACAAACAACATTGGGGTTCTGTAAAGCCTCAACACGGTTCTAAAATATAGCATCAAGTTAGGCCACATACTTCTCCCTGGATTCCCAGTGGCACAGCAAAAACTCAAGGACAGCTGCCCGCCTGCTAATCAGGTTGTATTGTTCTATTTAACTTGGCCCAGCATGAAAGAGTTGGTAATCACGTCTGATCCTCAGTTATTTTCAAGTGTAGTTTGGATTTAAACTGTGCCCTTGGTCTGATACAGCAAGCCAACACTGCACTTTGAGGAGGGTGAACACATTTTCACAGCATTCCTAGGAACACATTTTTGCATGTTCTGGGTCTACAGCGATTATAGTCAAATGCATGTGTATTTTGTACCAGTTCACAAAGACATGACAGTTTGTGCGATGATGGAAACATCTCAGAAACCACGCATTTTACAGTCCTAACTGTTCAAAACAGAAGTAGCATCAAGTGTAAGAAGCAGTGATCACAGCCACTGAAACATTTCCCTCCATTTCCACGTGTTGCTCCAGCTTGTCTCGTCACTAAGACAGATTGCAGAGGGATAAATCCTAAATTAGATGCCTCGCAGAATATTCTTAATACATTTTCTTAATCCTATAACAACATTGATCTGAGTGGCCCTCACCCCTTTCATCTCTCTTCCTGCCCTCTTCTCCAGTCCTCCCTTTCAGCTACCTCCCATCCCCTTCTCTTCACCCCCCACCCCCCCTCCCGAGCCCCACCTCCCACCACTGCCCCACCTCTGGCCCGGCCTATCTGCCCTCCTCACCGCGGGGCTCTGATATAATCAGCTTTCGAGTGCTGCTCGTTCCAATCCCTCAATCCCCTCAATAAAAGAATAAAAGAAAAAAACAGGAAAAGACCAGAGGATTTTATGGTGCACACTTAGCAGGATGTACGGATAATTACCAGCCCCTCTAAATCCCTGAGCAATGTTCAGAGACATGAATAATCAAATACAGAGCCAGGACGCATGACATGATCAGCAACAACTGGATACATCGCAATATCCAGTCATGTGCATGGAGAGACTTTTTGAGACCTTTTTTTTTGCTTTTAAGGATCTCAAATGATTTGCAAAAAGAGAAAAATGTCATTCAAGGAACTGAACTTTATGAATTGACATATAATTGTAATTCTAATCATTATCAGCCCTAACGATCACAGTGCCAAGACACAGCTGAGATATCAGTAAGTTAATCTATATCCACATTGCTTATTGTTGTTTTCAACTGTATTCGCGAGCATGTACCCTCCTCCTCATACAGGTGGTGAGACACTACTCCTCAAGGCATATCATTTACAATTGCATAGTCACATACCATAGATGCAGAATCACAGACCAGTCTTAAGTCCCTGTATCACAGCACTTTCAAATTTCTATTCTTTTTTCCAATTTAACAGTTGTTTCAGCTCTCGCTGGTGATGTAAAGCAGCGTATCTCATCTGTTTGAAGATTCTTTCGTGGGTTTAGCTCACGACTATAGATTCAGACAACACGTGGAAGGATGGTGACAAAGATGTCATGGTTACCAAGTGAGATGGGATGGTTTAATCACATCTAATTCACACCCAATGAAATAGGCATCATGCGGTCCTACAACTGGTGAAATGATCATTGATCTTAAATGCATCTGAGGCATATATACATCTCTGCCCCTCCACTCTGCGCTGACGCCTAGGGGCCCATCACTCTTGTTCTCTCCCTCATCCCAACTCAATGTCATGCTTTGTCTACCTATTCCATATGTCCATTTCACACTAATTCAGGGTAGAAATGATCCTAAGATGGGGCTCAGCTGGGACCTCACAGCCACTCTCTGATGGATGAGAGCGGAGGAGACACGGGGAAAGGAGAGAGGGATGGAGGCAGCGACAGAAAAAAGGAGAAAGAGATTAGACACAGTGAAATACAAGCCGGCAATCTGTGGATATTAATAGCTGTGTTGATGACCATCTTTGATACACCGGTTGGTCATGCATACCGAATAAGGTGTTGTCATCACGGCCACGATCGCTGATAGACTGGAGGTACAGATACCACAGCCTCGCTGGTGCCATGTTCTGGATCAGACCCCAGATCCAGCTCCACTTTCTAGTGTTGTCCTGCAAGTGGAGCAGGACTAACTAATCCATCAGCGATGGATGGCTCTAACATCTATTATTAACAGTAAATTGATGCCACTATCCCCCCTCTTCCTTGTTTTAATCCTCCCCCGAATCCTCCACCATCACTATATGCACTTTCTATTGCTTTTACTTCAGAGCCCTTTTCCCCACTAATCTGTTCTGTATGTCTGTCCATGGACACTTTACATGTGCACAGGCTGGCATTTCAGGCGTTGTACCATTTAGCACTACGTTTATTTACATGCATTGTGTTCAAACCTGGTTATGAACTTCTTTACTGGCTGAAAACTCTGCTACACAAAGAATTGCAATGACAAATAACCCTAGCATGATGTGAGATTATGTATTGTTATGTGTTTGACTCTCCTGGTCTGCGTCTCTGATTGATTTTTGCAGCAGGACATTATGGGCACAGACCCGGGCCGGGGTTAGCGGGTTGGATTGGCGGGTTAGAGGCGATGCCCTAGGTGATAGGCAGCTTGGGTTTCTGAAAGCAGACTCCCCCACCCACCCCGTTGCCTTCCAGGAATGGGGGCCAACTTCATCAATAATTCAACACACCTCACTCGAGCGCTCGCCGCAGCAGGACGGTACAGTTGTGTGTGGGCGAGTGTGTCAGGGAAAGATAAAGCTTTTGTTTGTGCAGAGAGTGTCGGAGGAGCAGGGGGGGGGGCAGAAGAAAGCAAGCTACAACTGCCTCTCTGTGTGAGAATGCACATGTATACATTATAATTCTCTTCATGTGTGCTTTACAATCAGCCATATCTAGCCTCCTTCTCCTCTACCAATCAGTTTGCAGCGCTCACCACTGGTCTGGTTTCCTGAAGCTCCCACTGCTAACCAGGAACAAAGAGCGGTTAGAGATTCAGTTACAGCACCCAGGGCTGAAGAAACACGACCCAGCAGACAAGAATCTGCAGCCTGCCGATGGGCGCCGTGACCAAGGATCCTGACAAGCACCGTTGGTGTGGGCTAATCCGCCCAAATCCATTTTAAAAACCCAGAACAACAGACGCTCGCCGCCATCACCAATCGAAACTTGGCAAATACTTCTTAGTGAGAGATGTTAGGTGAGACTGATGATTACGACTCCTCTTTTTTTAAACTACTAAAGAAAACTCAGGCGTGTTGTTGTTCAGGACTTTGAAGCCCAAGTGTAGCAGGTGTTATTCATCATTTCAGTACTGTGATGTCATGCTGATCAAATAACACGGCTCATATCAAGGCCAAGGAGTAAATACATAATACGGTATCAACGGTGTATTACTGGGGTTACCAGCAGCTGTTCCAGTGAGCCCCAGGGATGAAGAGCATCAAGTGTGAACATTACTCACCCGAAAACCCAGGAAGGAGTTACACCCATGACGTAGTGACAGTGAAGTTTCACAAAAGACATCCGAGGAATACTGTCTGAACCTTTAAGTATTTTTTGTAGTTGTACGGCAAGATTTTGGGTTTATTTTCAAAGACATTTTAGCATCTATTCTTCCACCATTCTAGACATGACAAGGTCTTCAAGTTACGTATATATTATATGATGTCCAAAATTATCATGGTCATTAGTATCATTGCTGATAATGTTTTCAAAACGTAGTGATGAATGGAAGTAATTTTACTCTTGAAGCAAATCATGATATTAGTTATTAGAGAAAAATGGATTTCATGTGTTATAAAAAAAAATTCTAATGAAATATTCTATAATCTAAGTTTCAATTAACAGTTTCAGGTATCTACTGGTCAAACCTCGCCTCATGTTGCGAGAACCAATAAGGGCCGTTAAATAAAACAATAATGAAAATGAAAAATGGTCAAACTAACTGTTGCTTATCTTATCAAGATGTATTGGCATGTACATTTCCATCTTTACATCGCTAATGAAACACTAATGGCTCTTTGTTAGCAATCTATATCTGAATCTAACATGGCTGCACGTTAAATGGACGTCACTCAAACAAACCATCTACTCTGTCCTGACAGTGGATGTTCCTAAATCAGTTGCAGCCCTCAAACAAATTCGTCTCAGGTCTCCCAGATGAGGCTGATAGTCTCCCATATCACCCTCATCTATCTTGCTTTCCTGCAGAGAAGCATCTATCCCATGTGGTGTGGCTGCCTTGTGATGTGCAGAATACACTACCCATAATTACCATGCATCCTTTATCGCATGTCAATCAATAGAGAGTGGTCCATTCTGTAAGCTATGCATATTCAGCAAATACACCTGTTTAAGTACTTCCTGTGTATGTGAGCTCATTTTTCTGGGGATGTATCAGTGCACAGTATATATGTAGGCAAACAGTAGTAACTGTAGTAGACACAGTATTTACTACTTCATTATGTATGTGAGTAGGTCAGTGTGTGTCAGCCGAGGGATCATGTGACCACCCTCAGTAACAGCTGACGACAGACTTTGTCCATTTAATCAGAATTTTGAAATTCCGTGCAAGAATTAAGGGGATCAACGAAGCCGCGAGAGGCAGGTTGTGCGTGGATGCAAGAGTTCAGGGACATAATCTGCTTTGCTACAAAATGACACTGTTAAGACCTGGCATTAACATCACTACTTGATACATGATATCATAAGTGGACAGCGAAAAGTACATACACTCTCTTCTCCCTGTGACCATTTGTTCTATATGCAAATGACCCCCGCTGTCAATTGTGCTCCGAAAAGAACAAATGGTATTAGTTTTACAGTCAGGCTAGAGTCAGGTAAGACTCAATGAATGAATGAATGAATAAATGAATGAATGTAGCTATGAAGACTTTCTGCACTTTTACAAAGGTATGAATCAGTATCTGATTAGAACATTGTGGCTGGGGCCATAAACATATCAGTTTATTTTTCAACTTATTATGTCACAGACCTAACATGTGACCAAACATCTACCTTTGGTTCGAAAACTTGGGACCATAACAAACAGAGCATTGGGCTTTACAGCTCTGTGCATTTTTTACATGCTAATGAGAAGCAGATGTGTGATTTGAAGTCAAACAACACGGCCATATCCTGAATATGTTAGCATATATCCCTATTTGACTTCCAGGTCAAAGCATGGAGTCACATTATATATGCAGGAGGAATTGAACTTGCACTTGCATTATGTGGGTGTCGTACACATCTCCCACCTCCCGTTTAATGATCAGCTTCACATAAATGAAGTAATTGTACGTGTGCAAGCGCAAAAGGTTTTTCATCAATATTGGCAGTCAGACACTACATCTGAGTACATGGTCTTCCACATGTGTCCCAGACCACCTCCTGTATGTAGCTGGTGTTTGTAAATACATAAAGCTTTTAGGTGCATTCAGAGCCCTGACCATTAGTGATCTGATTATTCAGGAATGCCCCTTTCTGGATAAGCTGTTTAAGATGACATGACATGACATTATTCAGGCATAGAGGTTAATATCCGTGTCTGTAACGGGGTCAATGTTTTGCTGATGTGTCAGTGTTTTCCTACCTTGTCTTATGGAGACGTATCGCCCATTGGCTGCCATCAGAACCACCTGCGGGTGACTCTCCTCCAGGTCAAACAGTTCGTCTTTGCCAGGCTTGGAGCAGCGCCCTGACCTCAGGGAGCCTGTGGGCCCCATGGGGGACAAATACTTCCCCTCACAGTCTTTAAAGGCCAACTTCCCACACTTCAACTCGAGCGTGAATGCCGTGGCCCTGCTGCTCTGTGTCAAGAGCTTCCCGTCGTTGCTGAGGAAGCGGCCGTCACAGGTCTTTAGGCAATACTTTCCATCCAGGTAGACGAGGGTGAGCAACGCCGCCACGCCCCAGGGAATGTTCATGTCCACTGCTATCTCTCCATCCTCGACGGAGAGGTGGGCGTAACGCTTGCGGGCCACAGACAGCAAGTTGGCCTGGGGGTGCAGAGCCAGGTGCACTGCCCACAGCTCAGCATCTGTGATTATCTGTGCGAAGCAGGACAGGTAGTCCCGCGAGCCGCCGAAGAAGCGTAGGTGTTGCTCAGACTGCAGGGCCCAGCGACCGTCGGACTGCGCCACGATGAGGAAACGGCAATCTGAATTGTGCCGGTCGGCCTCACAGGTGACCTTGCCGTCCTTGTCAGAGGCCAGGTAACGTCCCAGGTGGCTGCGCAGGAAAACTATCTGAGTGTCCTGTGAGTCCTGCTCCAGAGTCCATATCTGCTTCTTCTTCAAGCTGGGGGCTGACGCATTCAACTGGGAAAGAAAGAGCGGCATCATAGTGATAATCCCTTCGAGGGGTTTCTCACCCACAACCTCTGCTCAAAACGCAAAACACCTGAATTATATAAAAAGGACGTCACTGTTTGATATTTGTTGTTTGTACCTTGAAACTAAAGGCCTCAGCAGTGAGGTAGCGACCCTCGTGGTTGATTAGACCAAACTGCAGCTTCAAGGGGCGGTTCCCATTCGCAGGCATCTTTACCTGTGGAGCAGGACGGTGACACACATGGAGTGAGACAAAGTAGGGACAGGGCAGAAGAAGAAGAGGAGGGGCTCAAGGGTGTGAACACAAATGGAGGAGAGAGCAGTATAACCAAAAAGGTGGGATAAAGGTTTCCAGAGGGGTGTGTAACAAGGTGAAGTCATGTAGAATGATGAAATGAAAACATTTAAAGAGAGGAAATCAATTCATTAAGGTGTAGTGTACATAAAGCACTCTGGTGACCACAAATTCCTTCCCTGTCCCGGGGCTTTATTATACATTTTTCCAGCCGCAGCCTCCTAATGTACTTACTGTGGTTTTGTGGCTTCCCCCTCTGCAGTTTCGGTGGCTCTAATTCCAGCTCCCAGACTTAAGAGGCTTCTTTCAACATACGCCCTGTTGTAATTCTTCCTCTCTCTCCCTCTCTCACCAGCTCCTGCGCTCTGTCGATCGCCTCTCCCCCGGTCGCCTCCACGACTACCTCTCTTCTGCTTAATCAGGTCGGAAGCAGAGCCCTTGATCTCTCTTCAGTCGTCCGGCTTTTTTTGTGCCACAGATTAATTTTGTTTTTGGACGGCTTATCTCCGCGTCTGCAGCCGACCCTCACTCTGTGTCTCTCCCTCCTGGTCAAAAAGGGCTCTCTTGTCCAGCCTCACACCGGCTCTTGCTTGACTTGTTGTTCACCCTGAAGGCTGAATCACTTGGTCCCCCTGCTGACTAGAATTCTCTTGGGTTTTGTTCGCCTGACAAATCCAACACTCTGACCTTCTGCTGCACCTTCCTCCAGTTCCGAGTTCCTTGTTCAACAGACAAAAGTTTGATCAGAGGAGACGAACATCCTCAGCGGTCCTGCAAAATTTATGTTAGTGCACTGAAGGACTACTTTACTCTTTCCCTCAACATAAGCCGTCATTCACAACTGTACTTGGCAACAAAGACTACTAGCCTCTGTAATCTTAAGCCTCCCCCTGTCGCTTTTTCCTCCCATCCTCTCCTTCTTTCTCTGAGCCTTTCTCTAACCTGCCATGTGTATAATCCTACCGTGCACTTTATTCTGAGCTCTGCACTTCACCTCTTTCTGTGACACATAAAGACAGGTAAGTAGAAACAATGCACACGCACACCCAGAAA
>JAFBJT010111155.1:35063-50745 GCA_016785325.1 Chascanopsetta lugubris
ATCGCGATGTTTGATGTAATGAAACGTGATGTAAACCAGACTAAGGAGCAGATTGAGCGGCTACACGGAAACGGCAGGAAAACGCTGCTAATCAACTCGCATCGCGTTAATTACGCGATTGTTGAGTTTGTGTCAATGCTCGTGAGGGTTTTGAATAAAGTTGTAGGTTTTCAGTGATTGGGCTGTGATCTGATGAAGGGGGAGGAGTCTCGTGCTGCTTCACTATGACCTTGTGATCGCGACCCCACGAACACACGTGGGTTCACATGGAGCCGAGTTTGAGGATGAATGAGGAAATGATCGGGTGATACTTGTACATCTTCACCCTCATCATCATGACGTCATCGCTCAGTTTGAGTTGTAATGAGACAATGTGATAGTCACTAACTTCGCCACCAAGCCCGGTTTGATGGACTAACTGAAACAATAATCCATTTTACTATCGATCATCTTTTATATTATTCACAGATCAATCATCAATCGATGAATTTAATGAGTGGAATGTTGAAAATATAGAATGAGAGGCTGAGTAAGTGTGTGGTGTTTAGGATATGATCACATGAGACAAAGGAAAAGGTGAAACGTTTGTATTTACTCTCTAAAAATGCATGAGATTATTAATGTCGTCCATGTTTCTCCTTGATTGATTCACTGATTGATTGGTCCGATTGAAAGATGGCAGGTGGCTCTTGACTCAGTTGTACTTCCAGTCTTCATACTCGTTGGCTAATGGTGTTTTCATTCCAACCACGTGTAGATGATGTCATTACGGCTTTAATCATGAATATATCAATGAATCAATGAAACGTCAGGTGGTTCCACGTCTTTGTCCAGGTCCTTTTATTCCTTTTGTGAATATTTTAACGTCACATTCAACTCAAAGTGTCTCTCCCGCTAAATAAGTGTTAACCTTCAGTCGTGTAGTCGTTGGTTTTCCCCGTGTTGATCAGGTTGTTAAAGTAAAGAGACTTGAAGCTCTGACAAACGGCTCCAGGTCAAACGTCTTGAGATGTTTGTGCAGTGAAGAGGCTCCAAACCTGCTCCTTTACACCTGTTTCATTTCCAGATGAGCATATATTCATATTAAGAAACATCGTTTTAATCTGTTTATATTGTGTCTCATATTATTTGTAGATTAAAATGTTTGCCTTAGTCATTACCAGTCATTTTTTTTTCCTTTTTTCAAAAAATGTATTGACTGAACAGTTGAGAAAGTATCCGGCAGAATTCATTTTGTAAAAGGCTGCAAGTGCAAGGTCATCCCAGGACGTCCTGCCTCCCTATGAGAGGGTTATTGATTCACTGGTGTGTAGTTCCACTGCCGACCACCGGGGGCATTCGGCCTCCCAGGGTGAATAAAGGAAGAGATATCAGCTGAGCGTGCGCCGCGGCAGTTTTAATGACCTGTATTAGTACAGTGACTCGTTATTGATTGTGTATTGACGAGTTGATTGTCTCGCCCTCAGAGATGTTCCGTCTCCCGTCACTCATGAAGCAGGTGAGGCCGGTGTGCCGGGCGCTCGCCCCTCACCTCACGCGAGCCTACGCCAAGGACGTGAAGTTCGGGGCCGACGCCCGCGCCCTCATGCTGCAGGGGGTGGACCTGCTGGCCGACGCCGTGGCCGTGACCATGGGTCCCAAGGTGAGCTGAGCATCTGTCGTCTTTTAAGTGAACAAACACTTATTTAGAGCTTGTTTTCTAGTTTTTAAATCTTGTTTTCTGCCGCCTGAACCAACTTTAAACCCTGCACCATTTAAAGTCAAATCTCTTAAGTTTCACAACATATCTCAGTTTATCCAAGTCAGTAAGAACAAGAAGTCAACTCAGTTTGCGTCAGTTAGAATAAATAACACAAAAGAACATCTGTAACTACAAAGACAATAAAAACCTCCGTGTAAAACAAACGATGATTCAGATAACGATGGTTTATGTAACGTGTGCTATGCTTGTGAATGAATGATGTCATTACCCCGTGACCCTGAGCCCTCGGTGTGGTGGTGTCTCCGTGTTCCCTCAGGGTCGCACCGTCATCATCGAGCAGAGCTGGGGCAGCCCCAAGGTCACTAAGGACGGCGTGACGGTGGCCAAGAGCATCGACCTGAAGGACCGCTACATGAACATCGGGGCCAAGCTGGTGCAGGACGTGGCCAACAACACCAACGAGGAGGCCGGCGACGGCACCACCACCGCCACCGTGCTGGCCCGCGCCATCGCCAAGGAGGGCTTCGACACCATCAGCAAGGGAGCCAACCCCGTGGAGATCCGCCGCGGCGTCATGATGGCGGTGGAGGTCGTCATCGCCGAGCTGAAGAACCTCTCCAAGCCCGTCACGACTCCTGAGGAGATCGCACAGGTAGCGCATCATGGAATGCGGACGTTAAAGGCGCAGTCCGCCGGGTTTAGGTCGGCGTTTGTAAACACACCGGCACGACGACGGGAGCGGTACATTTCTGATTGACGTGCTAATGAGGCGCTAACATCAGCTTTTAGAAGTTAGCAGCAGAAACCATGGCACACTCATTTCTCCACTGTGGGAAGAAAAAAGGCTAATCTAATCTAATCTAATTAGCATAGCAATGATAATAATGTTACACAAAAATAAAAAAAGTCTAATAAATGTCAAATAGATTCATCAAAACAAAACATTTGGAGAAAACAAAGTAAACCGTTTGGATGAGTGACTTCCTGTGGTGGGTTGACCTTCTTCCTTGCTGCTGTATCTGAAGTAGCTAGCTAAAAACGGCGCCAGTGCGCGAGGGCACATGTGAC
The DNA here is from genome assembly GCA_016785325.1 of Chascanopsetta lugubris. Taxonomy (NCBI): domain Eukaryota; kingdom Metazoa; phylum Chordata; class Actinopteri; order Pleuronectiformes; family Bothidae; genus Chascanopsetta; species Chascanopsetta lugubris. The sequence continues at coordinate 37,834 of JAFBJT010111155.1, forward strand.
CCGAGTCACGTGACATCGCATCTGACCACTGATCCAACTCTCTCTCTCAGGTCGCCACCATCTCAGCCAACGGAGACGTGGAGATCGGAAACATCATCTCCAACGCCATGAAGAAGGTCGGACGCAAGGGAGTCATCACAGTCAAGGTGAGAGTGCACACTTTTTACAGACTGTTTTTTTTTTAAAGGGGGAGGAGTCAGATTCAGCTCATTTGAATAATAACGTGCTGTGGTGTCTCAGGACGGGAAGACGCTGCACGATGAGCTGGAGATCATCGAGGGCATGAAGTTCGACCGCGGCTACATCTCGCCCTACTTCATCAACACCGCCAAAGGTAAACGTTCTCACGCTGCCCTCTGGGTTACTTCCTGTTTGTTTTAGCTACTTCCTGTCTGACCCACGCCCCGTTGGCTCCCTCAGGTCAGAAGGTGGAGTTCCAGGACGCCTACCTGCTGCTGAGCGAGAAGAAGATCTCCAGCGTGCAGAGCATCGTTCCCGCCCTGGAAATCGCCAACCAGCACCGCAAACCGCTGGTCATCGTGGCCGAGGACGTGGACGGAGAAGCTCTCAGCACGCTGGTCCTCAACAGGTCCGCCATCTTTACTCATTTCAATAAACAAACAAACAAACAACCAGAGAGGAAGCTGCTGAGAGTTGGAATGAGACAAACACGGACTCTTTGCCCCGCAGGCTGAAGGTGGGGCTGCAGGTGGTCGCCGTTAAAGCCCCGGGCTTCGGAGACAACAGGAAGAACCAGCTGAAGGACATGGCCATCGCCACCGGGGGCACTGTAAGTTACAGTCAAACCATTCACCTCCTCCACAAACCCCTTTAAAGGTCCAGCGTGTAAGATGGAGGTGAACATGTTTGTTTGTATAGTGGTTTTATATGTACATCAGGAGCAGCTCCTCTCCACTAGAGGGCGCCATTCAAGTTTAGATGTCACTCAATCTGATGGACTGTTACTTTTTTCTTTTCTACATATTTTATCGTCTTTGTTTTATTTTTCTTCTTATACATTTTTATCTACATTCTTTTATCTTTTTATTTTATTTATAATTTTATTTTTGGCACTTTTTTCTTTACATATTTGAATTATTTCTTTTATTGATTCAGTGTTTTTTTAAAAGTCTGAATTTTAAAGTTGCCTTTTATGAAAGATAACACTTTGGAGACAGATACCACTGAATCATGAAAATAATGTAAAAGGGGTGTGTACCTGTAGTAACGGGTGTAATTCCTCTTCTCCCCTGCAGGTGTTTGGGGACGAGGCTCTGGGCATCGCCCTCGAAGACGTCCAGGCTCACGACTTTGGTAAAATCGGCGAGGTTCAGATCACCAAGGACGACACTCTGCTGCTGCGAGGCGGCGGCAGCGCGGCCGACGTGGAGAAGCGCGCGGCGGAGATCGTGGAGCAGCTGGAGAACACGACCAGCGACTACGAGAAGGAGAAGCTCAACGAGAGACTCGCCAAGCTGTCGGACGGCGTGGCCGTGCTCAAGGTGCGTCCGGAACTGCCGCCCGTCCGTCGCGTCGGAAAACAAAGCTGTAACTCCTGCTTCCTGTTGTCAGGTGGGAGGAACGAGCGACGTGGAGGTGAACGAGAAGAAGGACCGCGTGACGGACGCTCTGAACGCCACCCGCGCCGCCGTGGAGGAGGGGATCGTTCCCGGCGGCGGCTGCGCTCTGCTGCGCTGCATCCCGGCGCTGGACACCATCACAGCCGGCAACACCGACCAGAAGATCGGTGAGTGGATCGGCGCCGCCTTCGCGCGCCTGTGGCGCAATGTCACTGGGTGACTGACCCCCTTTCCTTCTGCTCCAATCAGGAGTGGACATCATCCGGCGGGTGCTGCGTATCCCCGCCATGACCATCGCCAAGAACGCCGGCGTGGAGGGTTCGCTGGTGGTGGAGAAGATCCTGCAGAGCAGCAGCGAGATCGGCTACGACGCCATGTTGGGAGAGTATGTCAACATGGTGGAGAAGGGCATCATCGACCCCACCAAGGTACGGACACGGGCGGCCAATCAGATTGCTCCTTTTTTTTACTCAGGTCCATGTCCCTGCTGTCTCCATGGGGAGGCATGTAGCCACCAGGGGGCGACGTAAACAAGTGTTTTCAATTCTCTTTTCGTCTCCTGCCTGCTAAAACTTTAACAGGCGTCTGTTTTTGTTTGTAAACGCCGCCCCCCGGTGGACGGGAGGTATAAGCTCTCGCGCTCTCAAACTCCTCTTCTCGTCTCTCCAGGTCGTGAGGACGGCGCTTTTGGACGCCGCGGGCGTGGCCTCGCTGCTCTCCACCGCCGAGGCCGTCGTCACGGAGATTCCCAAGGAGGAGAAGGAGATGGGCGGAGGAGGAATGGGAGGAATGGGCGGAATGGGAGGAATGGGAGGCGGCATGGGTTTCTAAAACCGACCCTCCTGACTTAACGCTGTACAGACTCGAGGGGCGGGGCAGAGCTGAGGACGAAAAAAAGAAGACCCTCCGGAGACCCCGCAGCCTGACTCCGCCCACACTGACTGGCCTTGAGTATGTTGGAGTCCCGCCCCCTTTCTCTTCTCCCCCTTCCCTGATTTTGAGCTCCGCCTCCTGCGTCTTTGTCTCTTCTGGAGGATCCGACAAAGTCCGGAGGAGGAGGAGACGCCATCGAGGACCCGACTCCAAACATCGACCCTCAACTCAGCGCTCATCATGTCCACTGGTGATTTCTCTGACAGGAAGTGACATGGCCCTGACAGGAAGTTAGCATACGTTCTACAAACAGAGCAGAGCTGGAATACGAGAGAATCTATCACTAAGAATGTGTCTGTCCTGGTGTGTTTTTGTCTCTGTAATATTTTTGTTAATTCGTTTTTTTTATTTTATATAAAACAATCTTGTTGTTTTTTTCCTCGAGTGATGGGGGTTTAAAATCTGTTGTTGAATTTCATTAAACCAGTTTTCTTATGGAGCCTGGATGTTTGTCCGTCTGTGCAGTGACGCCATGTTTTCATTTCTCAGGAGAGAAGACGCAGAGAAGCCATTTTGTTTCAACCAAAAATGTTTACGTCGCCTTTTCAGTCTGTTTTCATGCATCGAGTTACTGACGCTGAATTAGAACTGGAATGAAAGTTCCCGGTCCGATGTGAGAACCGGTGGTGGCGCCCCCTAGCTGTTCAAACACTGGCCTCACACATTCCCCCTCCAGCTGACCCACCTAAAGATCTCAGTAGGGGGCACTGTGTTCAACATAACTCCATTATTTCTCATGGCAACAGTCTGATTGTTTTGTCAAATGTAGCTGTTGATTAATGCTGATTCGTTTACTTTAATAAACACAGGTGTCTTCATGTTTAACTTCATTCCCAAGTTGTTGAAGTTGTTTTGTAGCTTTTTGGAGATTTTCAATCGTAGAAAATGTGTTTTATATTTGTACTGTCAATATTTTAAACTCTGGCGCCCCTGCTGGTGATCACTGGTAAAGACAGAAATCTGAAGTTCAAGAGAATCTGATCAGAAATCACCTCAGTTCACATTTCAATGAATCTGCTGTAAAAAGGAAAATGAAAATTTGGTAAAACATTCAAAAGTAAAAACAATAAATCGTATTGATTTCATATCAGCAGTAACTATTTGGAGAAGCTCTCCATGAGGCTGTCGTCTCAGGAAATAAATCACAGTGTATCTTACCTGGCTTCAGGGAAGGTCAGGGGTCAAAGGTCAAATCACTCCGACGTGTGTGACATGTCCAAACTTCAGGTCCGACTTGAACCCTGCGATGTTTCACACTCTGACGTCTATTCTCATCTCTCACATGATCCAACTATTTCTGTACAGGCAGAGGTCGTGAACTCGCAGCACGTGTACACACACACACACACACACACACATTTAAAATACACAAAAGAGACATGGTGTTTTTTAGAAAAAAATATTTTATAAACCATGCGCTCGATACATCTTGATCTTCCTGAACAACAGTCGACACATTTACAGATAAAGTCGATTTCCCTCGTCCCATCAAACACAAACCTAGTCTCTTTATAAGCAGTGTGTGTGTATTATATATATATATATATATAGTATCCATTTATACTGTATGTTTTTTAAGTGATCTCAAGAGCAATATTTACACTAAGTAATAAATACCATAAAACGAGTATATAGTTTAAAAATAGAGTATACATATGCTGCCAGTCGGCCAGGAGGAGGCACTGTGAGCGACGTGGGTTCAGGGCTGATGACCTCACTGAGACAGCGTCCTGACTCTGACTCACACACACACACACACACACACAGGGTTGTTCAACCGCTCACTTCTGACTTAAAGGTGCAGTGTGTAAGATCTGGTGACCTCTAGAGGTGAAAGAGAATAAAAGATACTGTCATTTTTATGAGTGTATGATCACCTGAGAGTGAAAAAGGTGTTTATATTTACATCAGGAGCAGTTCCTCTCCACTGGAGGGCGCCATGTTGCAACACCGTAGCCCAGAATGGACAAACTACAGCGTTTTTGAATGAGAACTCCAGGCTGCCATGGGTTCTCCAACATGTATGGAAGTGAGGGGAGGTTCTGATTGGCTGTTGAATCATGTGATCAATCATAATTCCATCTGATGTCGTGTGTGCGGTTCAGTAAAGCCCGGTGCTGGTGTCTGTGTGGTGGGTCAGTTTGGGCCCTTCACGTGGACAGAGGGTTTACATGTCTGCGTAACTGCATCAAAAATAAAACACTTTACAACTGCTCATATTGCACACTGAAGAAGAAGAAGAAGAAGAAGAAGAAGAAAAATAAAACACCTACTCATGTACAATTCAGCAACTCTGGTGTCCAGCATCGCTCCTTTAGTGATGATGAGATAGAAATAACATGAGCCCTCTATGTGTGTGTGTGTGTGTGTGTGTGTGTGTGTGTGTGTGTGTGTGTGTGTGGCACATGTCACGCATGCGCCTGCAGTCATCTCTTCTTTACACTTTTCTCTTTTTACAAAATGTCCATGGACACAGTGTCTAACCTGCCTCTGCCTCTTTGTGTGTTTTCATGTTGTTGTCTGAGGTGACGTTTCCTGTGCGAACACGAAACCTGGGCGGCTTCAGCTTTTTATTTTGAAAGGGTTCGAAGTATAAAGCCTAGTTCCTGGCTTTCTGTGTGGAACAGGCGTCAGGTATCCCTCCGCCGCATCTCCTCAAAAAAGTGAGGAAGACAGGAAATGACGGAGGAAACAAGAGGTGCGATTGGTCCGTTTGGCGGCATCGTATTTCCTGTTCCCTCTGCTTCTTCACATAAATATGTAAATCGAGGAGAAACATTAAACTGTGAATCGACACTGTGGCTCCAGCTTCCGACATGAGAACACGCAACAGCTCCCTTCTTTAATCCCCTTTCAAACTCCAAAGTATTTGAATAATGTCATTTAGAATAATGTCCTTAAAATACTTTTGTTTTATCCCTCAAAGTGCTCCACAAGTAAACATACAAAAATATAATATCACAAGGTGTAACTGGCCTTTCACCAGATCCTTTGAAGTGCTGACTCTGGGGCACGTGTACATGAGTATTACAGCCAGTACACAAAACATGTCATACTGCGTGTACAAAGACGTGATGTATCACTGGTAGTACTGGTAGTACTGGTAGTACTGGTAGTACACAGGTCTGATAAGACCTGCTGCTGGCTGAGATCTGTTTTTATCAAAGTTATTATTTGTTGTCTTGTTTCCATAAGTAAAAATTATAAATATGAGTAAATACATGATACAGGTCAGTTTTTAATATCTATAGATTGTTTCAAAAAGTTTGTTTAGATTTTTAAAAACTCAGTTTAAATGAGGAATACGTTGAAACTCTTAGACTCTTCAGATCGTGCGGTAGTCCAACACTTTGAAGCCGCCCAAGCTTAGTTTTCTTTGTTTTAAAAAAATGTCAAGTCACCACAGACCAATCTGAGGATTTGAACACTTGGACCCTGGTGTCATCACATCATCACATGACTTTAACCTTTGATCCTGATCCTGTGGGACCATCACACAGGATCCACGCCTGATGTGAAGGACCCATGTAAACAGAAGCCGAATCTGAGATTAGTCTTCAGGTCCATTCTGACACTAGAAAAGCGTTTATATATCAATAGAACTTTCTGTCAAATGGATGAATTAAACAAAAAGAATATCGCGGTGGCTTTGAAGAAATTCAGGTAATCAAAGTGTTTAGAAATAAAAAGTCTACGGAGATTTTCAACAGAGGACTCAAAAAGTGCTGGTCCAGCCACCCTGCAATACCACTGTTGACCACTAGAGTAAGTCATGAGCTACAACACTGCGACCGTTCTCCTAGACTTGTACGTTGGCCTGTTTTTGTTTGTTTGAGTAAAGAAAAGAGGCGGAGTTAGCGTCTTTGTTTTTCGTTGTGGTCGCACACGGCCCCTTTAAATGAGACTCAGCTGCAGTTCAAGTAAAACAGCGGGACCCCAGAGCAGCGCAGCTCATGTTTACAGATGTGATGACACACTCGCTTAGCATGACCTCATCCTCAGAGTGGCTGCGCTGTGATTTCCTCCCACGCTTGTGAACCTGTTGTTTGTTTTGTTTTGCGAAATCTGAAGCAGACGCAGATTTGGGCGAAACTGACGTAGGAGACTCTGAGGGTTTGGATCTGGATCCACGTCACTTGTGTAGATATGAAATCGTTGGGAATGGACTTGGCTGTGAGAAAGGCACTGCAGCGTCAGTTAGGTAAGACTCCTCCCCCTTTCCCCCCCCCCTCTCCCTCGAACACTTTCTGGCCCCTCCTCTTCCTCTCTGTCTGTCTTTGGCTTTGATGTTTGTGTTTGACCGTGTTTGCTTTGGGCGGCGCTACGTGTGGTGGACCTCGTGGAACATGAGCTCGCGCGGGATGGCCGTCTCGGCGCCGTACACCTTGGAGGCGCGGCGCTCGAAGGCCGACACCATCTGCTTCACCACCTCGTCGAAGAAGACGTGCGCGAGCTGCGAGTGGAGGAGCGAGCGGAACTCAAAGGAGATCTGCAGAGGGCGAGCACAAAGTTAGCGGCTGATTCTCACACCGCCACACATCACACGTCTGGAATCGGACCCGCCAGAGAACACAACACCTGCCGCTGTGTGTGTGTGTGTGTGTGTGTGAGCCAAACTGTGACACGCGATCACATGATCACCGACATAAACACACACACACACAGACGCCATTTTCACACATGAACGTGTCACATGAAGGGATTTGTGTTTGTTTGTTATGTTAAGAAGCAGCAGGAGTTTCCACTGTGGGGGAACATTTAAGCGAGGGGGCGGAGCCTGGATGGACCAGCAGGGGGCAGGGCATGACGTATAAATGCTGCGGTGGAGAGGTCAGTGTTTTTGTTTACAGCACATTAACACCAGTGACGGCACTTATCACCAAGCGCTCTTCATGAGTTCCACTCCTCTTTTCAACCCAGAGATAATTCTATTCTTCCAATTTCACATATTTCTCATCCTCTGGATTATACCCTAAAATAATCTATAGTATAATAATGATTGGCTGTTAATGAGGATGATTAACGATACTCGTTTAAGATACTAGATACTAATGTTTAAAATTCAGGTGATTACAAAGGCGACATAAGACTTAACTTTTAACATCTAACTTGCAGAAAAATGCAAAGTAAAATAAAATACTGATTAAACAATCAGCAACATCCTGAATGTTTGTCCTTATAATCGATCAATATTGAGTTTCCCCCTTTGCATGTTTGAAAGCAGCTACAGAGAAAATAGTAAACAACATCCTCAAGATTATTGGCAAAATATAAATAGATTCAGACAGATTCTTACTTCAAAACGTTTCTTTATCAAATAATATATTGGTACTATTTTCTTAGTGAAGTAGTTTTGATCATCAGCCGACCGGGGAGGGTGTCTGTCGTTCCGAGGTTTATGATTGTATATATTTGGTTGTTTTACATACTGTATAACTGTCTTTTTCTCAGTTGAATATCAATAAATTCAAAGGCAATCAAATGTATCATAGACATTAATATTTAGGCTTTGGGAAAGTTTGACAGAGGGTGAAAGGTCTCTACTTACGGCGAAATCCACAGTGCAGGTCCGAGGGTAACCGGGCAGACCGGGGCTGAAGCGCCAAACCGTCTCCAAGTGGTTGAAGAGTTTACCGTCCGAACATGAGGCCTGGGGAATAGATGACAGATCAATACGATCAAGAATGTTGGAACAAAATAACGACGAATGAGTCCGTTCCTCCAGGTTTTTCATAGAATCTGATTCTGAAGTTTCGAGTAACTGTGCTTGAATGAGGATAAATCAATCACTGGCTGAGAGGCAGTGTCCTACCTTGACCAGGTGGGGGCGCACTGTAGTGATGAGGGAGGTGTAGTTCTCCACCACAGGGGGGAAGCCCACACTCAGCTTGGCCTTGCAGAAACCCGAGCGTTTGAACACCACGTCTGATTTCTTGCACCAGGGAACAAAGAGGCGGTAGTTTTCCACGCCCGCCACCACGTCATAGATCTCCTGCATGGAATACCTGCGGGGGGAGGGCGGGGGGGGGGGGGGGGGGGGGTTCAGTGGTGTGCAAATATCAGCACGCCAAGGGCTGCACGTCAGTCAGAGGAAGGTCAGCGACTGTGACATAACGTTGAATAAGGAGAGCGACGCGGAACATGACCCAGATCGGTTCCAAAGTAGGTCACAGAAGAGCAGGGGCTGAACGAGCGCAGGGGGCGGAGTCACAGAGGAGGGAAGGGAACCGTGAGAGAACACAGACCAGGTGTAGTGAATAAAACGCGTTGTTGTGTAAGTCCATCATTCCAGCTGAGGGAAAATGGCACACGGCCGCATGGCTTCTATTTATATCAGCAGATTGAGCGATTATGAGCTCTGTATGGAACAGAGAACACTCAGTGCGTCACACACACACACACACACACACACACACACACACACACACACACACACACACACACTGCTCCACAAGTAACGCTTGTAGGAACTATTTAACATTTATGTATTTTCGATGAGTATTTATTTCATTTTAATCACTTTTTTTTTCATTCTTATTTCTTATTGTCTCTTCTGTGACGCGTCACGCGAGCAGGACCGTTGGTTCTGTGTTGAGTCCCGGGTGGGGATCAGTGATCCGTTCTTGTTGTTGTTGCCATGACGACGGTGCCAGTAGGAAGCATCAGGCATGGCCGCCATCAAGTGTCAGTCCGGTACACAATGCTCCAGAAGAGCACTCCATCGTTTACACTCTGTCATCAAGAGCAATTTAGGGTTCTGTGCCTTGCCCAAGAGCACCACGGAATGCGAACCGGAGTGGACGGGGATCAAACCGCCATACCTGTGGTCAGTGGGCTTGTCACTCTAACTCCAGAACCTCAGACTACGATTATGTAACAGTGAGGTAAAGGATGAAAAATCTCGTTACATAAGTCCTGCCGAGTCATGTTCAGACCCGGGGGACTCGAACCCTCCATGTCACATCTCCGCCGCCGATGGAAGAGGAAGCGGACGGGACGGACTCACCCGATGATGCGTCTCTCCGAGTATTCCTTCCTCTTGGAGAAGGACTCGGCCAGGTTGAAGAAGCAGCGTGCGGGCAGCACCACGCCGCGGCCGGGCATGGCGGCGCTCAGGAGGGGGGGGGCCCGCGTCATCAGGATCCCACATGACGACAGATACCTGGGCACAACAACAACAACAACAACAACCAACAGGGGTGAATGATCAGGGCAGGGCCTCCACACTGGTACTCAGAGTATCTGACACAAGATGGAGTTTAACCTCAAACACAGTTTGACTTCAGCTGGTGAGTGTGGAGGAGTTTAAAGGTCCAGTGTGTCGGATTTGAGAAGCGTTGTTTACATTTGTATTGGCACAAATATTCTGATTCCTCAAACAACACGCGATGGAGACCCCTGGTGGGAAGTGGTATCATGGTGACACATTTCAAGTCAAGTAGATACGTAATGTGTGTTGTATAGGCGCGGTATTTAAGATTAAAGATAAGATAATCCTTCATTCGTCCCACAGTGGGAAAATAAAGGAGAACGATACACTCCTCAGCTAATGAGAATGAATCACATATCAAATATCATTTGCCTGAATAATTGGTTAAACACTGAGCCTCGTGATCGTCAGCCTCTGTGACACCTGCAAATAAAGGTGAAGCTATTCCTGGAGAGTTCCATGATCAAAGGGCGTCACGGCAGAGGGAGTTGGCAGACGGCAGGAATGGAATGAGTCGGTCAGGGACGGTTTCATTCTGTCGGAGCAGCAGAGACGCACAAACCTTTTATCAACACGTCACCCTGTTCAAAGCGCCTGCCTCCTCTTCTCTACGTGCGCGTTCTGTTTGGCCCCAGGGCAGAAACCTGCCGACCGAGGAGCGATGATCGTGAATCATTCACTTTATCACATCACACAGGCACGGACCTCTCCCTTCAGCCTCACTCCGCTCACCTGCTTTACAACATGAGCAACATTCAAACCTGTTTCTTATTTCAATCGTCAGGAAAGTTGTTTTTAATCTTAATAACTTGGCGTTACATTGTTTTAAGTTTTTAATTTATACTTAAACGTCTTGTTACAATAAGAATTGACCTGAGGGGGATTTCATTCCAAAATAAAGGAACTCAAAAACCTACCAACTTAAAGTAAATCCTCACTTCACTTGTGTATTTGTTTTAAAAAGACTCATCCATCATCAGCTCATTGGCTATTGACCTAATTGCTCCAGGTTTCACAGTTCACCTCTGTACCATCCCACTTCCTGATCCGGGATCAGCTGGATCCCAGTGAAAAGCCCCGAGTCAGTTCCACCTTGACACCATGAATGGAAGGACGGCTTAATCTGGGACAGGTCACTGAAGTTCAACTACCAACCCCACTACTCGTGACTGAAGCGTCCAGCTGGGCTCTGGCAGCGACGCACGCCACATGTGGCGCCCGCTCCCACCGTGTCCCTGGCGTGAGGTGGGACGGTTTGTCCAGATTCAAACACTGTAATGTGTTCATCGGCCTGTAGATGTCACTGATGTCTTTACTGAAGCTTTATGACAAATTCATCTGCACTGCACTTGATTCGTTTGGTCGTTTTATTTTTTACAGTGCGATACTGTCATTACTGGACAACCCAATGGTAATGTGCAATTTTGTTTGAATATAAATATATTTGCACATGTAAATAAGCGTTTTGCATTTAATTTGCTTCTTTTTTTTTTTTACTTGTATTTGCAACAAATATTGCTGCAAATGAGGAGCTGAACTTTGATGTTGACTGTCCTCTGTGCAGCTGCAGCGCTGCATATCTCACCCGTGATGACGAATACAGGCTTATCTTATCTTAACTATCAAAGAAAGATAAAACATGAACTTGGATTAAGATCATTAGAATTGAAAGTAAGATGCATGTGAATGCATTTGTGTGGGATTTCTTTTTTTTTAACCAAATGCGAAACCTCAAATGCGACTGCAGATATAAGTGTCTATAATAAGCTTGTTCAGCAGATCAATCATCGGGGCTGGACATGAAACCTCTGTCGTGCTTGTGAATGTAACAGTGAATTCCAGGCCCATCGCTGGTCTGCAGGTCTCTTCAAAGAAAGACCATTCACTCCTGCGTGAAACGCGAAACGGCCGACACATGGCACTGACCTAAAACTGGCGAGTCGGCGTTGTTGTCTAGAGTTACAGTGCGGGTTGAGAAAGGCGCCCTCGGAGCCGAGGAGAGGGAGTGTGAGCACCACGTCTGACCCCGATACCATACAGGCGCGGGATGGAACCCGTTTGTGACGTCCACAGAGAAGTGGCTAATAAACCGAACATTACGGGACGGAACCAAAGAACTCCAAAGTTTGAAAAAGAATGAATAACTGTAATTAATAATAACAATAACCCTTCTGACACATCGTGATTTAAGTAACAACGTTCACATATTAACTCTCGCTCTTAAGTGAATTCGTGATGAGACTTATTGAAGTGAATGTATGTGAATGACTGAAGTATTGTTCACTATTTCAGCTCTTTGTTAGTTTATACTCTTTCAGTTTCTGGGGAGAGTGATGCACTTTTCAATTGACTTACTGCATTTATATACATTTCATCTGGTCACCACGGTTACAGATTTGTACCATAATAATGTATATTACCCAAACTGACCGTGTATTATGTACTATTTATCTTGGTCGTCATGCAATCTCTTCGAATACTTCATATTCTAATTCTTAGATATTTGACAGGTTAAAGAAAAAAGATAATCAGCTGAAAACAAGACTTTCATAGTTGTTGCATTGGTACTTTTACTTCGATACAAATCTGAGAACTTCTTCCGTCACTGCTGCGATTCAAGCCACTTTCAACTGAAAGTCTACACAAAGATAAAGAACATTTAGTTTTCTGAAGTGTCTGAGGTTCCTGTAATAACCCTTACCTTTGTTAAGAGGTTTTACATGAACTCACCCAGTGTCAGAGCTGTGCTGCGTTGTAATGAACACGCTTGTGTTGTTTTGACCCCATTTTTTTGCAATGAGGGCAAAACTATAAAACCTGCACATCTTTCTGTATCGTGCAAAACAGCAGAGGACAGAAGTACGAATACACCAAAGAGTAGGTTCAGCCGATAAACTGCCATTCCAAGGTCATCAAACGACCACAGCTGTAATCAATGATGTCATCATCTATCATCTCCTCATGGACGCCCACATGTGGAGTTACGCGTGTTGATGAATGCATTTATTACCACTTAGCAAGTCTCATTTAGGACATTTGATGACAGATTATCTATCATTAGACTGTATGTGTATAATACTGTAAACCAACAGGCACTGTACACACGAGGAGTTACAGATACTGGAAATACTCAATATATATATGATAATATTACTGCAGTAGTATATACTATATAAGGTGTAGAGGTCA
>JAFBJT010111156.1:0-11541 GCA_016785325.1 Chascanopsetta lugubris
AGAGACTGTCCTGAGCAGAGAGACTGTCCTGATCAGAGAGACTGTCCTGAGCTGAAAGACTGTCCTGATCAGAGAGACTGTCCTGAGCTGAAAGACTGTCCTGAGCAGAGAGACTGTCCTGAGCAGAGAGACTGTCCTGAGCAGAGAGACTGTCCTGAGCAGAGAGACTGTCCTGAGCAGAGAGACTGTCCTGATCAGAGAGACTGTCCTGAGCAGAGAGACTGTCCTGAGCAGAGAGACTGTCCTGAGGGAAAAGGCTGGGAAAGAACCTTTAAATGCCAATTTGTTGACATAACTCCAATTGTTTATTTTCTGAAAAAAACTCAAAACAAATTTCCATGAGACACATTTCAGGTGCTTTTTGATTCTCATCATCATTCGGCCCTGAGTGATTTAGAATCAGTGATTAGTAGCAACATTGATTTTCATGCATTGTTAGATTTTTTTCGCTGTGCCAGATTTCATTAAAAAATCACACGTGTTCCTCAGGACAAAAAATGGCCTCTTTCTAAAAACTGCTGTAAAACGTCATATATCAATATTCTTTTCTACTTTATAAAGTGTTCTTTATATATCTGAATATGTCAGAAAATAGTTATAATGATAATAATAATAATGATAATGTAGATGTGGAGCCAGAAATGACAGAACTGAGCCCGTGTTGAAAATTCAAGTGTTTTATTCAAAGGATTTGAGCAGAAAGATAAAGGTGTGAAGGTGTGCTCTTAAAACAACTAGCTCATATGTCACGGACACAACTTTATGCGCATGTGTCTGATTAACAATGACAAACAACTTATACTGAACGTGAATCTGTCTGCTGCTTCAGTATCTGTCTTACTCTCCAACATGACTTGACTGTGGGTCACTCTGTTGGTTTCCATGGGAACGGCTCACATGCTTCACCTCACACATGGTGGGTGTTTTTGATGAAGGACTTCTCCCTTTTAAAATCCTGCGTACTGCGCTGGCTGTTACCAGGGTAACGGTGGCATGTGGTTGACCGTATGAGCAGCTACAGATACGTTCGAAGGATGAGGTGAGACAGTGACAAAGACACCTCCGAACATGCATCACAACATTATCATGCGCTCGTTTACTTCAGCCCAGAAAAGTCTTCAGGTTCTACTCATGAGGCCGACTCCTGATTGGTCACGATTACAGCGCTGACACATTCGCAGCAGGTTCAGCGAGTTTTCATCACAGATGGAACCAAATGTGCATTTGTACAAGCCTCGGACGGACATGGCGCCTCCTCTCAGGAGGTGTTTTTTTATCTTTACAAACAGGGTCATTTCTTTGAATCAAGGACCTTTTACATTTAAAACATTAAAGTGCCCTTTCACTATTTACAGTGAAATAAAAAGGGTCAATGTAAATGTAATGAAATATAGTCGGAGCCCTTTTAAACATGCAGTGCAGTGTGTACGATTTGGGGACATCTAGTGGTGAAGTTGCATGTTGCATTAAAACTCAAATAATGCTGATGAGGTCCAGTTCGGACTTGTGTGAAAACATGGCGGCCCTGAGTCACTCTCACTCTGAGCCTCCTCTCAGGAAACATCCAGGCGCCACATAAATCCGCCGAGCTTCGCCGCTCCGTCATGAACCCGCGACCTCTTAAAGTGACAGTACACAGACACAACAGATACAACATCACCTGCAAAACTCTTTTCAGAAGTGTCAATAGGAAAAAATGCAAAGTCTGAATCGGTATTTAGGGAGATTTTATAAAGAAACGATTCTTTTCACCTGCTTACAGAAGCAGAACTGAGTTCAAGTGACGTCGGCCTCGCTGCATAGCTCTCACTGTGTATTGCAGAACAACAACAACAACAACACTTTGGGGGAGAAAATACAGTTGTACATGTGAGTGATAAATGACGAAGTCAGTCAAATGCAAGGCACTGTAAACGGATGGGTAACCATGGTTACAGCGAGCATCGTCCTCACCGAGCCTCTGGGCCTCAGGCCCTTTAAAGCTGCTGTTGGAGGGACAGTGTTTGAGTCAACCGACGTGATAATACAACAACTTTAGCTCTGATCGTGTCAGCAAACGTAAAATACATGTTATAATAAGAGTAAATGTGAAGTTGTGCTCGTCTGGACGCTGCTGAAGCTTTTCAATGTCAATATCCACCACGTTTACATGAGAGGAGCTACAGACAGGAACCGTGCAGGACGACACGAGGGGGGATCACACACATCTACCTCCACTCTTACAGATGAGTTCATCCACCTCGAGATCCAGAGCTGAACATCACAATACTATTTAAAGGTGCAGTGGGTAGAACGGAGTGACATCCAGATATCTCTCCATCCCGCCCTCCCCAGAAGAACCCTGGTACCCTACAATCATCATCACCCTCTGGAGCTTCCCGCTGGCCTTTCTGGGCTGTATCATAAAAACATGGCAGCCTCCGTACAGACGACACACTCCAGATATGGAAAATGAAGGGTTCACTTAAAACAACAATTTATACATCTGAGTGATAATACTGGTAAAAATGTGTACTTGATATTATATCTCTGCTAATAGAAAAAGAAATAACTTCATCGAATCATACACACTGGCCCTTTAATAGAAATAAAACAGACAAAATGTGTTTCAGCATTTCTTTTTAAAATGATGGTAAAATGTAACGTTATATGGGGGGTTGTTAATAATTGTTAGCATGACTCATCAGATGCTGTTTCACAGTAAATAAACACAGCTCATCTCCCTACACAAAGACCTCAGCTCACATCAGAGTATAAACACCTTATTCTAAACTCTGAGGACGAACTTAGAAAGTAAGATGTGATAAAAATCTATTTACAGATCATTTGAGTTATTTGAAAACCCTGAGGTGCAGATATAGTTTTTTTTTCACCAGATATCAAAACCTCACAAAAGTGGACGACGTCGTCGTTTCAAGAAAATAAAGCAAAGCTCTTCTCTGCGCTTGGTCAGAAGGTGCGGGTTCGTATCGTTTCAGCAGCAGAGACAGTGGAAGGTTGAAGTGGAGGGTTTGTGTTTTCCTCCGTGTGGCGTGGACGGAATGTTCAGAACCAGTTCGTTCACACACACGACCTCAAACACTGAATCTGCAATGGGAGACGTTTCCAAAACATGATGATCTGAAACCAGCCGCATCACGGCGCCACGGCGCCACGGCTCATTAAAGCAAACGACTTCCTGCTCTGACGTGGACTGAGTCACCTGTCGGGTCACGTGACCCGACGGGATCCAGATTTCACAGTATTGTGTGACTTTGTTTACAAGCCAGGAGTCGACTGGTTCTCTGGCGCTGGATTAGTACGAGCTGCTTTTCTGAAAATGGCCGCCAATGTTTTCAACCAAGAGCTGAAAGAATGAGCTTTGAGTGTTTTGGCTTTTAAAGGCGCAAATGATCAATTTCTAACGCCAGTGAGCAAACAGGCGGTTACACAAGCTAAACAATGATTGGGAATTACATAGTGGAATCTGTGTTTTGTATATATTCCATTTTATATCATATATTTACATTTGGCACAAGCTACTGTTAAAATGTAATATGGATCTGAAGAGACATAACTGGCCTCAGACCCAGGTACAGTATGTACAGTGAGTGTGTGTGTGGTGGTGGTCTGGAGGAAACACTGAGCGGAGCTGAATTAAACTGCTCAGTGAAACAATACGACTGAATATGAGCAGAGCTTCCTGTGAACAGTATAAAATGAGATGCAACATCAATCAATGTTTGTTTCTTTCTTTTCTTGTGTCGTCGACATTCAGGTGAGCTGATGATTCTCAGCAGATTAATACCTGAGAACAACAAACACAGAGGGATGAGAGACAGGTTACCGACAGCTTGATTACTACTGAGAGAGGGAGGGAGGGAGGGAGGGAGAGAGGGAGGGAGAGAGACAGAGAGAGAGAGACAGAGAGACAGAGAGACAGAGAGAGGGAGAGAGGGACAGAGAGAGAGAGAGAGAGAGGGACAGAGAGAGAGAGAGAGAGAGGGACAGAGAGAGAGAGAGAGAGAGGGGCAGAGAGAGAGAGAGAGAGATATGGCAACATTCATTTTCGAGAGAGAGAGAGGGGCAGAGAGAGAGAGAGAGAGAGAGAGAGAGAGCGAGCGAGGGAACATCGAGCGAGTGAGGGAGCGAGTGAGGGAGCGAGGGAGCGAGCGAGCGAGTGAGGGAGCGTACCTGTAGTAGTTTGGTTTAAAGGGCCCGTTCTTGTTGAGTCCCAGGTATTTGGCCTGTTCATCAGACAGTTCCGTCAGATGCGCGTCGAACGTGGTCAGATGGAGACTGGCCACGTATTCATCTGAGAATCACAGGAACATGGTTCAGAGAGAAGCAGGAGAGCAGACGGTGGGCGGAGCCACAGCCCCGAGCGCGTGGAACTCAGCGCCGCGTGTCTTTCCTCACCCATCTTCTTGGGCAGCAGGTACACGTCCTGCTTGTATCGTCCCTCGGGGGCGTTGTACAGTTCGATCAGCGCCAGCGCCTGAAACCACATGCGCAGCTCGGAGTGAGGAACCACTCTGAACGGAGCCGCCCACAGACGGAGGGCACGTGCTCGGGGGCTCGGGGGCTTCGCTCGTGAACAGGGCTCAGACTCACCTGAGTGGTGGCAGTGATGGACAACACGAAGGTGGGCACGGTGGAGCAGCTGAGGTTGAGGAGTCGCCCCTGCAAGAAGAAAAGTGTTGATCACATCTCTGAGTTCCGCTCCCGAACAGGGGGAGGTGCATCTCTACATCCTGGTACTCTTCAGCGTGTTGATGTTTGGAGCGATAAGGCTCAAACACTCTTTTCTGAATGTGTGTGACCTCAGAGGGAGGACTGGGAGGGGGAGGGGTAAGAGGGGGGAGAGGGGGGGGGAAGGGGGGGGGGGGGGGGGGGGGGGTCAGAGGTGATGACCTCACCGTCACAACGTAAACACAGAATGTGTGAAGAGAAACGCACCACGTCGATCTCGGTGTTGGAGTGGCCCATGTTGCAGACGATGGCGCCGTTCTTCATGCGGTCCAGCTGCTCGCGCGTCACCACGTTCTTGTTCCCTGCAGAAGATCCACGGTGATGATGTCACTCTGGAGGCAAACCTGAAAACCCCTCTGTTACGGGCGTCAGGTCGACTTACCAGTGCAGGTGATGACGATGTCAACGTGGCGAATGACCTCGTTCAGTTTGACCACCCTGAATCCATCCATGCTGTTCAAACGGGGGGGGGGGGGGGGGGGGGGGGTTGCGTGTCAGTGACAGAAAATACAAGCAAACATAACCACTGGCTATTTCACATGGAGTTACAATCAATCACACTTCCGTGTGTGTGTGTGTGTGTGTGTGTGTGTGTGTGTTCAGAGCACCACACATCATGTTGCACTCCCTCACCAGGCCTGCAGGGCACAGATGGGATCGATCTCCGTCACATAGACGACGGCTCCCAGAGCTTTCAGAGCGGCGGAGCAGCCTTTTCCAACCTGTCAACACGAAACTCCGCATCACAACTCACTCACATGTTCAGGTGAACTTCAGCAGAGTTCCTGTGGGTCACTGAAGCGTCTCTAAAGGAATTCACTTTGGTTAGTTCACAGACTATTTTTAGACCGATAGCGCATTGTAATATGTACTCCAGACCAGGCGGTGGCAGTAATGTGCATATGATCTGAGAGACGCCCCCAAAGACAGAAGAGGAAGTGGGTGAAGGGGGGGAGAGGAGGAGGAAGAGGAAGAGCAAGAGGAGGCGGCAGCAAATGTTGTCAAACCTCAAACTGGGAAAACGCTAATTTAACGAAAACAGTTCATTATCCAGGATTAGAAGATTAGGATTAAAAGATGACGTATCGCTGACTCCTGGATTTTGATGCTTTTACGGAGCTTTGACAACGTTGGCTTGAAGCACAATCAACACATGAATCAGTGAATCACAGATGCTGTTGATAGGTTCCTGTAACTCTTGACCATCAGAGCGTGATGAGGGTCTGGTGTGTCTCACCTCTCCGTAGCCACACACCACCACCTGTTTCCCTCCAAACATCACGTCTGTGGTTCTCTTCAAGCTGCAGAGATTCAACACACAGAATCAGAACCGCTCCACCCGCAGGTCCAACCACTGGACCTGCGCCCACTTCAATCACTCAGTTCACAGCGCCGGCAGCGCTCGGCTGAGGCCGCGATAACTGATCATAGAAGACCAAGGACGAGTGGCTGAGTGGAGGCTGCAGATCATGAATGGAGGGTGAGGGTTACAGGCCTGTTCATGTGTTCATTACGGCTCATAAACACAGTCTCACCCGTCCAGGATGGATTCTCTGCAGCAGTACAGGTTGTCAAACTTCTGCTTGGTCACAGAGTCGTTCACGTTCATGGCGGGAACACACAGCTTTCCAGCTTTCGACAGCTGATAGAGTCTGGAAGGGAAGTGGGCGGAGACCTTTGACTGTCATGTCCGAGTGTTATGAAGGGAGCGTAAGGGGGGCGGTGGTTTACCTGTGGACCCCGGTCACGCTCTCCTCCACGATGCCTCGGATCTTCTTGAAGACGTTTGGGTATTTCTTGTACATCCAGTGAGTCAGGTCTCCTCCGTCATCCAGGATCTGAGATCAAAGGGAAGCGTTCGGTCTGTAAGTCCGGTTTTGGAGGAGTGGGCCGCCCCCGCTCCCACGACACGTACCATGTTGGGCTGCCACCCCTCAGTGTTGACGCATCGATCGATGCACCACCAGAAGTCGTCCTCGGACTCGCCCTTCCAGGCGAACACAGCCACACCTGAGACACGACAGGTGAGAGACGCCTTCAGACATCAACACCACCAAGAACCTCCTGCATCTGCGGTCAACAAGCAAGTGGAGGAACCTGCAGTTCACAGGGTGGCCACTTGAGGCTGTGCTCCAAAAGCCCTGTGCTCCTCCCACTTTGGGATGAACCAGGAAGTAGGAGGAGTTAAAATGTAGGTTTCAACAAAACTGTGAAACTACTACAAGTACTACTACTAGCACATACTTGCGCCGTCACCTAGCAACCACAGATAAAGGGCTGCGCTGGTGCTGCTCCGTTGCTGCAGAGTAAATCTTACATGACCTCATTATCTCTGCAGGTTCTGAAGGAAACACGCTGTTCATGCGCTTGGATGAGGTTTGGATTTAACACATATTAACCAGGCTACTCCAACATACTCCATTACTTATGTTTTACAGTTGGATGCAGATACAGAGCTCGTGAGGGGAGATTCAAGAGAAAGATCATCTTTAATATTTGAATCGTGCAGCAACGTGCAGCTTCAACCCGTCGTTCATCACGTGACCCTAAACACTGCACCAGGACAGTGTCATGAATAGATGCAGGTTGTTTCCTGTCAGAACTGAATGTGACTGGAGGAACATGTGGTCCATCATCGGTAACACTGACCCGTCTCTGACAGAGCAGCGGCCACTTCGTTCTGAGTGGAGTAAATGTTACAGGCCGTCCATCGACACTGAGCCCCGAGAGCCACCAGAGTCTCGATCAGCACCTGCAAACAGAGGCGGAGACTTTAACGGCGCCGCCACTCAAACGCGCGGCGTTCGCTCAAACGTGGAATCTGAGAGGGAAGTCTTATGTCACAAGCTCGTGCGACTGCAGAGTCTGTGATGTAACCTCCTGTGATCAGAGTCTTACTGCAGTCTGCGCCGTGATGTGGGTGCAGCCCACGATCTTGGCGCCTGCCAACGGTTTCTCGCTCTGCGCCCGTTTCCTGAGCGACATCAGCGCCGACATATCTGAAAACCAGAGAACGCATCGAACGATATCAGCCCCGTTTCCTCTTCCGTCTCCTGCGACCTCGCCGCACGTTCTCACCTTGCTCCGCGATCTCGATCTCACGTCGGCCAAACTCCACCTGCTTGATGTTCTTCACGCAGAAGTCGCTGCTGCCTTTGGTGTTGATCTGTGTTTTGTCGCGAGGTGAGGTCTCGTCGTCGGAGCTGTCCGTGTACGACGCCGCTGTGAAGGAGACACTTGACATGTTACACCTGTCGACACGTGGTCAACGCGTGGTCAACGCGTGGTCAACGCGTGGTCAACGCGTGGTCAACGCGTGTGCGACCTCCTCCTCACCGGAGCTGTAACTGTCTGTGGACGACTGGGAGATGGAGCGGGACAGGGAGCGCCGTCCTGCCTTGGTGGGGAACCTGCTGAACTCCTGCTTGTCCTCCACAAACTGGATTTGCTGAAATCAAACAGAATTAAAAAAAACACATGACTACAACAACTTTAACGAGGCAAAGTCACAGTCGGACCAGATTAAAGCACAAGAACCAAACTGTCTTGGTTGTAAGTGGCTTTGGATCTAAATGTCCAACAAAGTAAACAGTGTTTTGACAGAAGTGATTTCATAAAAACTATAATCAGACTATTTCCATTTCACTTTTAATTGAGGTCGTATTTATGGGATTAAGCTTCATGGATGAAAGGAAGCAAAAGTAAGTCAAGATAAGACTTTGGGAAAATAATCCTCCTCAAGCTCATGATCTCATTTTGCTGGTTTGGTCAAACGTGGATGTCGAGCTTCATTTCAACAACTCAGACCGACTGTTCAAGAATCTGGCTGCTGGCGTTCGATTCCTTCAGCGTGTGTGTAGGAGGAAGCACGTGGTGTTTGCATCTGGCCTTCTGCCGATTCAGCTCCGTCCGAGTGGAAGAACCAGAAAAATCGCTGACACAGATTTCTGCAGACGTCACTGGGACACGAGAGGAAGGCTGGAGTCAACATGATGCAGTGCTTTACATTCTGTTGTCTCCACAAAGAGCATGAAGAGTGAGAGCTGGAGCAGATTACACTCTAATAACTCAAGCTCCAGACAGCGCAAGTGAAATGCCACTCGGGCTCCGTAATAACGGCCTGTGGTTTCTGGGCTGAGGCTCGGAGCTGAAAACCATCCACATACCAGGGAACGCGACGCGGCAACCAGCAACAATGAGGAGCTGTTTTCCTGAAGCTGACGAGACACCAGATATTATGAATTAACGGAGAGCGTCCCAGAGTCCGACTCAGACTCAGGTTCAACTTATTAAGACTGACTTTGTTCACTATCCTGCTTCTTACAGACGGACGGGGAAGTAAAGTGTCGGTGCTGACGTCTGGAAGGACGTCAAGTTCTCTGGTATTCTATCTTTAGGTGAAAACCAAGCAGCAGCATCCAGGCGTGTATGGAGGTGGATAAGCTTGCAGTTCACATAGTGGCCACTTGAGGCAAAAGCACGTCAGTCCCCACAGAGTGAATGAAACACGTTCAAAAGTCTGGCACAAACTACAGGAATGTGTCATCCTTTACTTCCAGCTTCAGTGAGAACAGCAGAATATTAACTAAAGAAAACAATCATTGAACTGAACAGGTCACAGGTGTAGAACCGTGGATTCAGAGAGTTCCTGTCCAAAGTAAAACATCTAACCTGCAGCAGTTTAACCCAAACAACCAGAGGTTGAATGTGACGCCAGCCGTCGCCTCGGTTCCTCCCACAGAGAGAATGAGGATGTGAAACATCTGAGGCGCAGACTGATCCTTCACCAGAGGACCGATCCTTCTGAAGCCTGACTTATTGTCAGACAGCAGTTTTTCACAGCCTCACTCAGGCGCGCAAACACTTTCCTTTCTTCAACACGCAACGTTTCCTGCTGCCTGGAACAATGTGTTTCTCCTGTGTGAGGAGTTACACCAGGAGTGGCTGAGGATGAGGTCAGAATTGCGTCGAGGTTCATGCAGGTACACGTCAACAAACACTGACTTCGGTTAACAACACAAACCTATCACCGAGTTCCGCTGTATAACGGAGGTGTGAGATAGATAAGGTGAGAGGAGATGAACATCTGTGTAAACAACAGTGCAGGAACACAAGTGCAATACATAATAATACTACTATATAAATATTAAGAGGAAATACACACACACACACACTCCATGTACCAGACTGTCATCATTTATGAATCAGAATAAACGGCTTGTGAGTGAGATAATGGTACTTGTGTGATTTATCTTACAGAGTTTGTTCTGCTGATAGAGATTGTGTGTGTGTGTATAAGTATATAGTGTCTATGGATGGTTTTGTCTAGATGTACATGTGTATGTACATAACTATTCTATTCGTTCTCTGACTCTGTTTATTGACTTTCTGCATGTTGGTGCCCCATCACGAACATCACGTGCCCTTTAAGCTGTGTTTGCCCCTGGCCCTCGAACATCCTAGTTCCGCCTGTGGTCGACAAGTGACTCCACTCGCAGGTGAAGGCTTCGAACGGCAGAGACGGAGGAACTAACTGGAGCAGCGCGTGTGTTTACTGCCCTCGGACTCTTCCCCTCCACCACAGCGGCTCTGGGCGGCTCTGAGCCCGGACGCTTACCTTCTTCACGGGCTTGTGTGTGGGCACGGCGCTGAAGGCGGAGGACGACAGCTCCCCCATGCTCATCTCGCTGTTCTTGCTAACGGTCATGGCTGAGTATCGCTCCGCCACGTTCTCGCTCTCCTTCGCCTCTTTACTCGCCTGCTTCACCTCCAGCTTCGCCTCCCCGGCCGGCTCTGCCATGCTGCCCCGGCTGTGTGGCTGACTCGGTCGGCCTGGGTGCGCGTGACGTTACCGGGACGTCGGTCTGAAACAGCCGCGAGAGAGTGTCGTCCTGGCAGTGACAGCTGGAGCTAACCGTTGCTAGCTCGTTGCGCGGAAGGACGCGAGAGGAGGTTTTAAATCACGTAGACGGAAAAGGAGAGAATGTACGCGGGAGTTAGTTACGTCAGCGTTGACTTGGTGTTGGTGAATATCGTTGTTGCGTCTGTTCTGCAGCGTAGTTCAGGAGTAAAGCTGTAAGTGTAAGTGTGCGTGTGTGTGTGTCAGCCTGCAAGCTCAGCTGTCACCTGGCTGAGTTAGTTTGTGGGCGGTGACCAACAGACGGAGGGGGCGTGGCACCTCTGGAGACGCATTCAATGACGTCAGAAAACAAGACCTCCAGTGTGTAAGAGTGAGGTGAATTTGAATTGAATTGAATTGAAATACTTTATTTAATCCCTTGGGAAATTCAGCAGCTATGTAGGTTTCTATCGCCAATGATAAAGTACAATTATGTTGATTTTATAAAGTTCGAAATGAAAACAGAAACCTTATTGTTTTCAAATTCATCGATTTATTGATAATATAAAATACCATGTAATTAAGTTGTGTAAAATACAAAGTCAACTGGCATATTATTTTACATATTAACAATGTGCTCCATTAGATCTGCTTTAAACTTTTCTTTATAATACTTTTGTTTAATTTTTTGGGATCAATTCTTTCCCTTTGAATCAATCATACATTTCTATTTTTCACAAAACAAACCGGCCTCTAATCATCCAAGTCTAATTAACTTCAGCATGGACATTTTGACACTGTTGTCATGGAATGTTGAATAAAGATAAACTAAATGTCTATGAGACACGACATTATGTGTTTGAATGGACCACGTGACCTGACACCACTCATATATTCGGATGTTTCATCTTATAATGATTAGTTGTATGAAAAGTTAACATGTTAATATTAGAATTGTATTATTGCTGCTG
>JAFBJT010111156.1:14025-24057 GCA_016785325.1 Chascanopsetta lugubris
CCTCCGCCCTTCATCCATCATCCATCCAACATCCAACATCGAGCCAACATCCATCCATCCAACATCCATCCATCCACACATCCTTCTATCCCTACATCCACCCATATATCATCCATCCATCCATTGATCACATCCCTCCCCCCCCCCCCCCCCACGCCACACCCCTGCAATGAATCCCCCACTTCCTCTTCCTCTCTCTCCATCCCCATCAGACGGGCGAGCGAGCAGGCCATGGGTGGCCCCAGTCTGCTGCACCACGGCCGAGAAAAACTGAAGCAGTGACAGGCTGTTTGTTTTCTTTACCTCACCAACGCCACCCCACACCTACACACCCTCACCCCAACCACCGTCATCAAACAAGCGCCGTCCATACACTCGTCCCGCCGCCACATCAGCCGTGCCACACACACTCCCGGACCGCATTCCTGCCTCCCTACCCCCCACACTCTCCCACACACCACACACCCACAAACACACCTGACCCACTTCATTTCCTGTGAGCCATGAGTCAGACGGCTGCGCAGTAATTCACGGTTATTAGCCATTCTGATAATATAGTGTTGATGTGGATGTCAAGGCAACCGGAGCGGCACAGAGAGGGGGACTGAGTATGTTGGGGGGGGGGGGGGGGGGGGGCGGCGTGGTGGGGGGGTGAGTGGGCGTGGATTCTTAGGAAGTGTTCGGGCATGTGGTGGGTCTGTTTGCACGTTGCTCAGGTGTGTGTGTGTGTGTGAGAGAGAGAGAGAGAGAGAGAGAGCGAGGAGGTGTGTGAAACAAAGGAACAGCAGGGAGAGACATCCACCTGTTTTTTCTTGTAGAAGCCTTTTCTGTCACAGTTGGGGATCCGGAACCCTCGCGGGTTGAGCACGTTGCTGATCTTAAGACTGTTCAGGACGCTCTCCATCTCCCGCCGGCACGGACCCTGGCAACACACACACACACACACACACACTGTTACACATTTATCTTCCATCAGACAACACGAAGAATATAAAAAGATCTCATGCAGCTTTAGAAGTACGTGACGAGCGTCTTGAGAATGCCTGCAGTTCACAGAGTGGCCACTAGAGGCTCAATCCCCATAGACTCCCATGTTAAATTGTTCAACTTCAGAGGAGAATGAAACATGTGTAAAGTCTGGGTTTTGGTCTCAGTCAGTCACATGTTGTTGCCGTGACAACTGTACGAGGGTTTATGTTTTTCTAACTCGCTTATTTCTCTTCTACCCAGGTTTGAAGTTGGGCCTAATTAGGGGGCGTGGCCTCTTGACTGACACCGGGGGACGACAGCACCACGGACCTACCCCAGCTCTACCTGTGTTTTGGGATGAACCAGAAAGAAGGAGGAGTTCGGCATCGGCAAGATGGCCGACGCTTGAGCCGCCCGCCACGAGCCTCTGCTCCCTCACCAACATTAAACTCCTGTAAACGTCGGCCAACTCCAGCCTGCTGTGAATCTGTCTGCGGCTCTGACTGAGCGTGAAGGGAACAATGCCTCGGTGACGAAGCCTCGGTCCTGTTCAGATTGAAGCGGCCGGGACCTAAACTGAGACCTGAAGTGGTACCTTCCCTTACGAGCGTGTAATTCCTATAATACTGAGGTTTGAATGATAGCAGATATCCTTAAAGGACCTGCTGGAGCTCCCCACCACTAATTGCTCTGCACGGCCGTGTGTTGAGGAGAGATTCCCCACATTGTTTGTATCTGGTGTTTTCGCTGCACGTGCACGAGGCCGCACATGCGCTACCACCTACACTGGCCTGACGGCCATATGCATTTTTTTGTCTTTTTTTAAACCAGGGTGGCCGTCCACGTGCTCCCCGGAGCCCTCGGTCTCAGCGCCCCCTTCAGGAAGAGAGCTAATGAGTGGGTGGAGCCTGGTGGCCACAAAATGTAGGTTTTACTGCATCTCATTCTCCAGCTTCCTGTTTCCTGTTTAAAGCCAAAATGACTGAATAGAACTCTTTTAAAGGTGCAGTGTGTAACTTTTATATCAAAATGTCCGAAATGGAATGTAAAATAATTATATAAATATTAGGAGCAGCTCCCCTCCACTAGAGGGCGGGTTGTTAGCCTCATAAGCTCAGTAAAGTGTTGCCATTTCTAAAACAATTGTACTGGTCCTTTAATGTACTTTGTAATGTACTTCTCGTGATGTTGAGCAGAGGGGAGGGGCCAAATTCTTAAACCTTCGACTCCTGCAGACTGTACCTTTAACATTTGATACAGTGTGTTTTGCGCAGGGCTCAGTCTTTGTTGTTGGTGTTTGTTATCAGACACGATGTGAAGTGTGACCTCAGCGGTGACTTACATACTCGGTCTCCCTCTTGCTCTCCAGGGAGAAGTTGTGCATGTCCATGTTGGCTCCTCCTGACACCGACTCCACCTTGTAGCTCTGCGTCTTCCTGTTCTGATCTTTCTGGATCAGCTTGTTGTGCAGCGGAGGTCTGGTGTCCATGGAGCCCCGACTGAGACCACCCTTCACCGTGGCCACGCCCGGCAGCACCGTCATCGTCTGGGTGGAGTTGGCAGAACCGTCCTCCACCTGGTTTCCTCCATTCTCTGGAGAGAGATGTAAGATGGTCAGGTTTATAATGGATAACAGACTTTATTGGATTTGCAAGTGTTGCATTTATATAATATAGATAATAAAGCTGCTACTGATACACTGGTGTATTTTTATTGTCATGATTGACAGCCTGTCAATCATAATGTCTCACCTCATTTTTCATATCATTATGCTTGTAATCAATACAGACACTTCAATAATCATCTCAATCTAAAATGAGTGAAACTATTTTCAAAATAAGAGTGTTCTATGTAATAGTTTGAATACATGTAAAAAATAAAAACCTAAAATTTTTATATATATATATATATATATATATGTTTGCATGTATAAATATTGTATACATTTGAAAATATACTTGTACTTGTAAAAGGAAACTGACATAGAAATAGAGTGTGTCGTCAATATAAAGGTGTAGTGTTCCACAAAGTGAAATCTCTCATTTCCTACACCTTTCAGGTGGCCCTGAATAGACATCTGTAAACTCAGCCCAGAACAGCCAATCAACACGTTGCTTAGTAAAAAACACAGGAAGTGGAAACATCCAATCAGCACAGAGCATCACGAAGCGGGACGCTCTCTCTCCTTGACTCCAGTCCAGGCTAAGCTAACCCCTCTGGATCCCTGTGGACGTTAGCTTAGCCTCGTTAGCATGCTAACCGTGTGTTGACGAGGACGGGGCCGGAAAGAGGGACTCTCTGCCCGGGTGGGTCGTGTTGCGGTTCGGCCTTCGGTTGTAGCAGCTACTGGAGGTGAGTGTATGTTTCTCAAACTCAACTTACTGTCCATTTAACGAGTTATTTTAATTCATCAAGCTCAACAACGTTTGCTAATGCTAAGATTTAGCAATAAAATAAATGTTTATTAGCTTCTGGACAAACTTTTGCTACTTTACACACATCATTTTTATCAAGGCAGCCAGCTGTTAATATAATAAGGCAGCAAGCTGTTAATATGTTAATATCATAAAGGTTCAGTGTGTGATATTTGAATGTAATACATTTGATCATTTATTGTCAAAAGTTGGAAAATTCAACTATGAATTGACTTGAATGTATAATGTTCATTTTCATGACTCGTGCCTGAGTGATATATTTACATTAGGAGCCGGTCCTTCCACTAGAGGCAGCCATGTTTTGTTTTTTTACTGTTGCACAGAATGTGGTTGCTGGTTAAGTTAGACCTGTTTTTTTCTATTTTAATTATTAAAATGCGTGAACTTTGAAAAATTAGGAACATCCGCACTCACTCAGCCTGTGGTTGGCTATCGCATGAGGTCATTCAGGTTTAGTTTACCAGGGAAAATTGGGTTCACAAGGTTCAAAATCTGCTGTGGAGGTTCAGCTCCGTGTTGGCGTGTTGGTGTGTATGTGGAGGATGGAGAGAGAGCTGGCAGCTCATTGGGCGACTTGATTTGTTGAATATTGTGTTTTTAATTCTTTATGACATAGAGATAAAGTTTGCATTTCTTTAAAAGATATCAAGATAGAAGTAGAAGTAGTTTTCAGACTCTGTCGTTAACGTTCAGTCTGTGGTGAAGCGCTGCACAGTGACGGCTCCGCTGGACAATTATAAAGATGGACGCCTGTCGTTCCCACGACTTAGATTTCAAATCAGAGCATGAACCAAACCAGGAAGTCACATACGGTAAACTTCCTGCCGGGCTCAGAAACACACCTTTGTTGCATCGTGGATTTGGACAAATTCCAGAGACGCCTCCATTAAATATAGCGCATAATGAGATCCAGTATCAGACCTCTCCTCACACATGAACTCCCAGGCTGTGACATCATCACCTGCTCTGTACTTTCCCTACGCTGGAGCACGGAGCAGCTTTCAGTTAGACATTTGAATGAAAGCGCCTGGTGGAGAACTTTCAGGAAGAGTCGTCCTTTAAAAGCTGGACACCTCGGGCCTGAGCCGCTGAGGATCTGCACAGCACGGCAGAAAATCCCTCAGATCCAGGTGTGCAAAGCTGCAAAGTCGACTCCGGGCCCTTAATACTACAGCTCACAGGAGCCCTGAGGGAAGCAGCTATTTTCATATGGACACAAATCATCAGAATACAACTCTAATCCGAGTAAAAATAAGATTCTGATGTCCACTGACGTCCATATTTACACCTGTTCCTGTCATGTGACCCTCACTGCTCAGGTCTGACATACAATGTTCAGGGGTCAGGGGTCAAGTCGCCATCATCACTACTTCCTTCTAACATACTTCAGAATAAATGCTCTCAAGATCTATTGAATATACCAGACAGGACTTTTGTTTTGAAAGGTCATGGGCATATCCCGCTTCCTGCTCGACAGGAAGGTTTAAAAAGATAAAAGTTTTCACAATCATTTCATATCCACAAATGTTCCACCGCGCTCCGACCGAAGAGACAGACAGCGCCACACAGAGGAGCAGAGTGTAAACACAGGGCTTTGTGAAGGACTGAGGCTGAAGGAGGAGACGGTTCAGGCAGAGAGTCAGAGTGTGAGATACGGGACAAGATGTGGGAAACGACCAATCCAATCGCCACTAACTACACTACACTACACACACACACACACACACACACACACACACACACACACACACACACATACACACACCCAAACAGTTTTGAACCGTTAACTCAAAGCAGATTTTGTGTGGAAGGCCTGCGGTGAGGGCGGCGGGCGGGCATGTGGGCGGGTAAGTCGGTGTGGGCAGGCAGGCTGGCAGCCCACCCTTTCTCCGTGACCACCTGATCAATTAGTGATGTGGTGGCGCTCCGCAGTCTCCCGGGCTCACCAGAACTTAGAATAACAACGTGGATGTCGGCATCGTCAGGCGGCGGCGGGAGATGCTCCACGTGGTTTCCCCGAAGTCTCTCTCAAGAATTGAAAAAAAATAAAAAATAAAAATCCTCAACCAAAGACAGAAATATGGAGCCGTGTTTAAAGTTCCTGTAAGCATTAATTTTTATTATCAATATAAACTTATATAAAACATTTTCAGGGAAGTCTGTGGAGCTGTAGATAAACACATTACGCAATTTGTTTGTCTAATGGCAGCGGGAGTAAACAAGTTAATCTGTGGTGAGCGAGGCTTGTTAATGTCTGGGAGGAGGAGAAGCTGCTCTGGAGCTGGTAGTGCAAAACCACTGAGCTGCACTCGCACACTTTGACCAGCAGGGGCGCATGGGACCATTCCCACCACAGGTTTCCCCCCTCCTGAAGTGGAGATACTGTAAATGGGCATGAATTGAGTTGTGTGTCAGTGGCTGGAGGGATTGTGTTGCTGCCTCACAGGAGGGAAATAGACTTTTAGATTAGTAAATAATACAAGTTTAGTTTTAAATGTAGAGGCTGAGGAAGTGATGTCACATGACAGGAGGAGAGAGTGAAGATGTGATGACAGGAAATTTAAAAGTAGGACGAGGTGAAATGGGTTTGGCAAGTTGTTATTGGCTTGTGTGTGTGCGCGCGTGTGCGCGTGTGTGTGTGTTTATGAATGACAATGTGAGTGCAGAGTGCTTGCACACCACACATTGCTGTGGCCAAACCAAATAACCAGTGAGAAGAAAACACACAGTGAGGCTCCTGGAGGCGTGACGTCAGCACTGCCCCAAAACACACAACCTGTGTGTGTTCACATGGAGGTGGCATGTGTGCCGGGTCACCGGTGTGAGCCCGCCAGCATCCACTCACACCCACACCCACACCCACCCTGCAGGTACCATCTGTACATTGTGCTCATTGATAACCCAGTTTGGGATTTTCGGTGTGTGGGGTGGAACTATCTCACACACACACACACACACACACACACACACACACACCCCTCTCAGCTGGGATGTTGAGGCCCACATGGTCTCTAGCAGAGCAACAACACATGATTTGATAGTGTCCAGAAAGGCTGGGGCTTTATTTGAAGGAAGACAAGGACGCGGTGTGCACTCAGCCTCAGCTAAACACTGTGTACTTACACTTTGTATGTGGCATTCCCTAACTATGGGGTTGAGTGAGCCAGGCTCTGCGCGTGCGCGTGGCTCTGAGTGTGTGTGTGTGTGTGAGTGTGTGTGTGTGTGTGTGTGTGTGTGTGTGTGTGAGGGAGAGAGAGAGGGAGCAGTGTGCTGTCTGTCCTGTCTTTAAACAAACAGCCTCTGCACATCCTGTGATTTACTGCGCATGTTACGCACGGATCTTTGCGCACAGAGCGATCCAGAATCCCGCGTCACTCCTGCGCACACAGCCCGGTCCTATGGTTCTGTGTCTATTCTCAAACTTCTCCGGAGCACGCGTGGGTTCTGTTTCACCCGGACCAGCACCAGCACGCCGGTGTGCGTGTCCGTGGATGTTTCCACGGCGTGCGCACGCGGCGCAGCTGCGCCTTTCCGTTGTAAGTGGATCAGTGTTAAGCACCTTTATCTCAGTGCGCCACATGAACCCGTGTTTCCACGCACAGGGAGCGCGCCTCGTGCGGAGCGCGTCCTGTCAGATCACCCCAACAACAACAACAACAAGACAAAAACAACACACTATGAACCCGTGCACACACACACTCACACTCACCTGGTCTCAGAGCACCGTGGAGCCTCTTGGCCGCGGCGGGGGCGCACGCTCCTCGCCCCTCCAGCAGCGCCTGCAGGGGTCGGCTCTCCCCCGGTTGGTGCTGGCAGGTCAAGCCGGAGCCGCAGCGCGCCGTGTACACTCCACACGCCTGCCCCTCGCCCAGGGCGCACGTCATGCAGCAGCCGCAGCCGGGCTCCTTCGTCCGCTCCGCGCAGTCCTTGGGCAGCGGCTTGCACTGCAGCAGCGCCCCGGCGTCGCACGGCTCGCAGCGGACCACCGGCCCCGCGGTGCCGGCGAGCCGGGCGAGGGCGGCCAGCGCGGCGGCGAGGCAGAGCACACAGGCACCGGGCATTCTGCCGATTAAAGCTGGTCACAAAGGGACAGTATGGGAGTTGTCACGCAGGCTTAATGGGACTGTCTGTGGCACAGCGAGCCGGCTAGCCTTCTCCATCTGTATTTTCTTTTACGCCAACTTCTGGTTTTATACAGGCGGAAAAAAGAGGCAGCAGGTCACACCCTCCTCCTCCGTATGAATAATGTAAACCGAGAGCCCCGATATGAGCAGAGAGCTGCTCCCACCTTCCACTGGATTAATCACTCAGGCGCTCATCATTTGCTCTGGAAGCTCAGCACTGCACCTTTAGGCTTCCACTCAGCCACAACAACAACAACAACAACAACAACAACAACAACAATGATACTAACCATTTTGTTGTTATGTGTTCCCCCAGTGTGAGCCCATGTGACAGACTCTCCTCACTGTCTCATCACATCATTTAAACATGTTTGTGTCAGAGAGTGTGAGTGAGTGAATAATGTGTTTTCTCTGTGCAGAATGTTCCTCCGGAGGTTTCCACACCGCTGCCCACATCCCCTGCTGGCACCAGAGGTATGTGATTGAATGCCACTGGCAGTGCCCCCCCACACACACACGCCACACATTCCTCTGGGCAGGTGTGTAGGTGGCCTCCATGTTCACTCACTGGAACAATCATTTCTTTACATATAACCTCTGTGTGATTGGGACCACATGCCTGGCGCTGTGTGCAGCCAGAGACGTATTGCTTTACTGTTCTGGGAGGTGGAGGAGGAGGTGGAGGTGGAGGAGGAGGAGGAGGAGGCGGAGGCGGCGGCTGCAGACTTGGAATTGCACATCAGTCAGAACAGCAGCCACCGCCACCCGAGCACGTGCAGACCAGACTGCATACCTGAGCCCTCGGCCCGAATGCTCTCAGAAGCCCTGCTCACCTTCCACATACCCTGAGCAGACCTGGTGACCCCCCCACCCCCCCACCACCACCATCAGGCATCCAGACCCCCGCCCCTCCGTCCCCTCTCGCCCGACCCCACACGATTTCAAATTATTAGAAAGTAAATGTTCAGATTTGTGCCGATTCAGCATCACACCCCACCCCCCCCTCTCCTCCTCTTGTCCGGCATATCCTCCTGTTCTGCAATAATAAACGTGAGTGGGGGGCACACACTGAGAAAATAAAGCAATCAGTATTGGCCATTGTGTGATTTCCACCACAGAAGCAGAAAAGTGTTGAGACTGCATTATGGAAAAACAAGCAGAGCGTAAGGAAACACCCCCGGAATAGCAAGAAAACCTCTCCCGCTAAGATTAGTTTTCTTATTACTTGACATTTTTTCACGTCAACAATGTTCAGCCTCTGACCTTTGGCTTGTTTATCGTCTGCCCGTCCGTCCACCACGCGTGATTTACCTAAAGCGCCCCGACACTTTACTCTCATTCAGCAAGAAAATAGAATCAGAAGGACGCTCCAGTGCACCGCTGGTTTATTTAGTAACACGATGAAGGTGGCAGGGTTCATGCCCGTTAAACCCGTCTTCAGACAGCACACAAACACCTCAGAGCCATCCACCATTCTTTTTTTATATACGCAAACATGCACAGAACAATGAAGAGGCGATTTCTCCGGCTCAAACAGGAAGTAGCGCACCGCTACCTTTAATTCTGCTCATGTACGAGGACTCTCCAGTTTTAAACGCAGGTGCAATCGCATCAAAGTCAAATCCTGAAATATTCCAAGAATTCAAACCAAAATATGCAGCAAAAAAACGCAACCACCTGGGTCAGCGTTTCATATTTACCTACAGTGACACCTGTGGCGGTGAAGAGAGGTGCAGTTAGCATCTTTTAGCTTCCCCATAACTGCTATTCTAACTGTGTGAGCGTCCAGCATGTACAGTAATCGTCAATGGCTAACATAGCAATTTTGGCATCAATTAGCGAGCTGGCTTTAGCGCCTACCTCGAAGGGCAGGTGTAGCCGTAGCAACCATTCTCTGGCGTAACATGCATGTTACCACAGGCGTAACATGCATGAATGTCCTGTGATTCTAAATGAAGAATGTTCCCAAATCCAACTTTAACGGGAAACACACAGAGCTAATGTCCACACGCTTGTTTTTGACCACTAGGGGGCTGAGTGAGACCCACAGATCAATGAAGAATCTGAGAAGATCTTGAGTTTCATGTCTGAAACCACATGTTCATCTCAACCAACTACAATCACAGATGTGTCTTACCCAACTCTCTCTCTCTCCCGCTCTCTCTCTCGCTCTCTCTCTCTCTCTCTCTCTCTCTCTCCCTCCCTGAATTTCTAATCCACCAACTTTTTCTTCCTCCTCGCTGGAGGACATGGAGACACTTCTTTTGACTGAGGCTGTTGCGTAATATAACAGATATGATACAACAACAATCGAACGCCAAACTCTCTGTCTCTGTGTCTGTCTGTCTGTCTCTGTCTGTCTGTCTCTCTATTTCTGTATGTCTGTCTGTCTGTCTGTCTCTGTCTCTCTCTATCTCTCTCTCTCTCTCTGTGTCTGTCTGTCCCTTTCTCTCTCTATCTCTCTCTCTGTCTGTCTGTCTGTCTTTCTCTTTCTTTCTCAGACT